>JAZGTJ010012436.1:0-15870 GCA_036877575.1 Botia almorhae
GCTGGAGGCAGCAGTGAATCTCGCTCTATGGACTCGCCTATGGCAAGCCCGGGTAAACCAGACATGCTAACACAACAACATGCATGTCAGTCGCAAGCCTGTTAATCCCTCGAGGCAAAAAACAATACACACCACTGAGAGGTGTTGTGTCACAAGTGTGCACAAGCATAGTGAACATAGCACAGGCCAGTCACGGTTTCTTGCACATATTTACCCATATTGACGTGTTTTTTTTACAGTACCTCACTTTGTATTTATTCTCTTATCTTTGGTTGTTGTTTGGGAATACTTTATATATTTCTGTCATTTCAACATTGTGGACTGTGGAAGTTTGAAACTGGTTTTATAAATTGATACTTTTTAGTCTCCATAAATGCAATTTAAATTACAACAAATACATTTATAATGTTACGTATTCATTATTTATGAGGAATTCCTTAAGGGAAGTGGACAGTCATTTACATTATGAACTGCACATTAATAAATAGTTTTAGGATTGTAACAAGCAGTTTTATGTTGAAGCATATAAATGATCGCATAAGATAAACAAGCTGGTTCCAATACAATTGCATAAAATTACAGAGTAAACCAGTACAGCAGTTTGACATAATTCTGAGCACTCCTAGACGATCCAGTAACGTGATCTTAGATTTCGGGCAGTGTGTAGAAGATAATAATGCTTTTTTGATGGGATCCAGGTGACTTCAAGAGGAGGCTCCCCAGAACTCCATCTACAGGCACCATGTCTTCAGCTGATGACCTGGATGATAGAGAACCTCCATCTCCATCAGACAACGGTGAGCTTTGTACCTTAAATAACTTCACCTGTCACTCCCTCTGACTGTATTACTGAATGTGTTGCTTTGTACTGTAACTCATGGACTAGCATTGAACGTTGTCCAGACCTGTTGACTCTTCACTTGAACTGTTGATGGAAACGTGTCTTTTGGAAAGATCTGAATGTACAGATGACAACCTCTCTCTCTCTCTCTCTCTCTTTAATCAGGTCTGAGTGAAATGGTTACAGAGACAGCCAGTTCTCCTGGACCCTTCCGCAACACACAGATGTCTAAAGCGGCGCAGACGCACAAGCTACGGAAGCTACGTGCGCCGTCGAAATGCAGGGAATGCGACGGTCTTGTGGTATTTCACGGTGCTGAATGCGAGGAGGTACATTTCGTGCATGCATACCCGCACATAGCTTTACATTTTAGGCACAGATTTTAAAAAAGCAAATGTGTTACGTTCTTTACTGAAGTTTGCTTTTGTTCCTTCGGGCACTAAGAATTATGGGTAACATTTTTCTATGACGGCTAACTAAATAATGGTTAAGGTAACAGTGATTGTCCTTCACACAAGAATCTCTAACTCAGCTAACAGGGAAGGTTCTCAGAACATTGGCTAACATTCTCTCACAAGTTCTCTCACAATTTAAAATGAAAACGTTTGAATAATGTTATTATAACATAACCATAATTGGTTCCTGGTTATTTTACTCCTTCAGTAAAGCGTTACAGAATTGTTCTTTGTATGATTCAAATCACTTAAGATTGTCTTTACTTTCAGAATTCTTTCTTGGAAGACGTTTGTTAGAATTGTGCATGTGATGTATTTCATGGCATGTTCTAATCTTCAGCTCTGTTGTTTACAGTGTTATCTTGCGTGTCATAAGAAGTGTTTGGAGACTCTTGC
The DNA here is from genome assembly GCA_036877575.1 of Botia almorhae. Taxonomy (NCBI): domain Eukaryota; kingdom Metazoa; phylum Chordata; class Actinopteri; order Cypriniformes; family Botiidae; genus Botia; species Botia almorhae. Next base: position 1,693 of record JAZGTJ010012436.1, read on the forward strand.
CATCCAGTGTGGACACAAGAAGCTGCAGGGAAAGCTGCATTTATTCGCCGTCGACTTTGCTCAGGCGGCTAGAAATAGTCCTGATGGAGTCCCTTTCATTATTAAAAAATGCACCTCAGAGATCGAGAACAGAGCTCTGAACATCAAGGTGTGCACTTCCTGCCACTTCCTGTCTGCGGCTTATGTACTTCCTGGAGGTTATAAAGTAAAAAAGCTGAGCAAGACTGAACTGAGATCTGTCTGGTTTATTTTAGGGAATTTACCGCGTTAACGGAGCCAAATCGCGGGTGGAGAAGCTTTGTCAGGCCTTTGAGAACGGCAAAGATCTAGTGGAGCTGTCCGATCTTTACCCTCATGACATCAGCAACGTCCTCAAACTGTACCTGCGCCAGGTGTCTATTACCCTTTTTTTTATTAATCATTTTGCTGCCTCTAAACAAACGAATAAACACATGCGATTATGAGAACATTTATTGTCATCATTAATTATGATCAATGATTAAATAATTAATGAATGTATATGCTGTGCTGATTAGCAACTCTGTTTATCCAAATGTGGAGAAAGTATTTTATTCTAAAAAATGTTTTATTTGTAATCGTAGAATTATTTGGTTAATGATCAAATATTTTTGTCCTATCAGCTTCCAGAGCCCCTCATTCTGTTCCGTTACTATAACGACTTCATCGGCTTGGCCAAAGAGAGTCAGAGCATCATCGTCGATGAAGTAGAGGTGTCACGAGGAAGTCCCGCCTCCGACGGCCCGCCAGTCAGCGTGGAGCTCAAACGCGTCCTCTTCAAAGTCAAAGACCTGCTGCGTCAGCTGCCCGCAGCCCACCACAAAACCCTGCAGTTTCTCATCTGTCACCTACACAGGTGTGTTTCCCCCTCACACTGCCACGTCATGTGTCCAGTTAACCCAGTTCAGAGGAACCTTTCCAGCAGAAACACTTTCATCTGAATCATCATAATCAAATCAGTTTAATCTGAATCCATTTGCAGAAAACATTGTAATCAGACTCGGCGCACCAGTTTCAGATGGAGAATATTTATAAAGAATATCTGAAAAACAGCTTCTTTGTGTCCTTTCGTGGTTTGTAATCACATTTGTCGGTGTAACAGGGTTTCCGAAAGGGCGGACGAGAACAAGATGACCGCCAGCAATCTGGGCATCATCTTTGGCCCCACGCTGATCAAACCCCGGCAGGCTGACGCGGAGGTTTCCCTATCCTCTCTCGTGGACTACCCCTACCAGGCCCTCATCGTGGAGCTTCTGATCCGCCATTACGAGATGCTCTTCGATACGCCTCTGAGTCCGCTTCCACCTTCCTCCCCCGCGGGAGAGAGCTCTCCGCTCCCCTTCAAATCACACCTCACCGCTCAGGAGAAGAGTCAACAGCTCAGCCGGCATTCAAAGTCCCTGGTGGACATTAAAGAGGTGAGCAGCTGTTTGTTGCTGTTTTTCTGAAGGTGTGTAGAAGCTCTCTCACGGTGTCAGATTGTCATTACACGGTTATCATGGCCAAATGAATTTACGGTAACAATATTATCGTGATATATGTTGTCATAAAAAAAACCAATAATGGAACCAATTCATCTTTAATTTTGTTTATTTATTGTTTTCTCTAAATTACATCATCATTTAGAAATCATCTAATTATTATATGTGGTATTATCACAGTGACAGTAATCATGGTTGTTGGTTACAGTTATTGTCAATAACAGTGTATTGCGACACCCTTAGTAGGTAGCTTTCCAGCTGGTCAAAGTTGGTAAATTATGGTCATTAGCTGGTCTAAAATGGTGTTGATGGTTGAACTGGTAGTTCATCTTGATCAAGCTGATTAGAGTTAGTAGACCAGCAATAAACCAATTTCACTGATCCAAAAACCAGCTTGACCAGCAGGTATTTTGACCGGGATAGGCACAGGTCAGGTCAATAAAATGGCCAAATACAATGGAAATTATTTTTAGTGTAACATCTAATAATCTTTCAGAAGATTTCAGCTTTGTTTTTCTTACACTGTCTCAAAGCAGCAACAGCCAAAGGTGAAGACATACAAACGGCATTCGTCAGTGATACCTTCCACACACCTGATGGATGAAGTGAAGGAGGGGAAGATAAGATCTGACAAAGAGTTTTCAGCAGGTCAGTACCATTTCCACTGACTAACCAACCCATTCATTGTCATCATCTCAAGAAACTTTCAGTTTCTGTCTCTATAACTCCTTGTGTTTCCTGCAGTTGGAGATATTGATGCTGAGGACCTCAACAGGCTCCTGTCGTCAAGTGTTCCTGAAATGCGAAACTCTCCCGGCTTGAGTCGTCGGAACCACGTGTCCAGAGTTCAGCTGCGTCCTCCGAGGCCGAAGCTGGGCTCCCGACCAATCAGCATGCCCGCTGAGCGGCTCCTGAACCTGGCCAAAGTGGACGAGTGTAACGTGAAGAACTCCACGGAGCAAGAGGAGGAGCACACACGTGATCCCGTCATTGAGGAGAAGTCTGAAACGGAGAAGCTCAGGTCCAGAGCAGGCAATCATTACCGGAAGTCTTACATTGATACGCAGACGCTGCGCAGGACGTGGGACAAACAGTATAAGCACCATGACATCACCCCTAAAACTGTTGTGATTACGACCAACTCCGCCCCCGACTCCGCAGCCAACAATTCCAATGTTTTCTATCCTGTTACGTCGGCATCTTTCTCAGAACACACCAAAAACGCTAGCACCATCCTTGCTAACAGACCGTACACCATCGCTGTGAGGCCCGGACGGACCTTACGTAGAGAAGGGAACGTCAACGAGTTCTGCCCCATTCCTACAACCTTCAGGCCTCCAAGAACTCTGCAACCTCCTCCTGGAACCTTCTACAAACCTCCGGGTAGCAAAACCAAAATGTTAGCGGAGGTTGAGCTAAAGACTAGCAGAGCCATGGCAAACAGCACAGAGGAGGAAGAGGACGATGATGATGACGATGATGAGGAAGGGTTCACCGTGGAGGTCTCAGTTGATGAACCTGATCTGGACACAGAACCTTCCCTAGAACAAGACGCTCCGAACAGAACTATTCTTCCCCAGTCACCCAGCTCCAGCCCGGAGGAACTCAGCCAAAATGAGACCAGACCCGTTTACCAGAGGCTGCGGTCTCGCCGTATGCAGGATCTCGAACACAGAGAGGCCCATTTTGTCTGAAAATCTGAACCTGTAAATGCTGTGTCCGGATCTTGTGACTTTTAGCAACGGCGCTGTGTGTATATGTGGAAATATGCTTCCAAAACTGTAAAGCGATCCAAGGAACCGCCATATTGAATATATCGAGATATTTATATAATCTGCTTCTGCTGTTTGTAATAATCAAACAAACTCTTGGAAATGACACCGCATGCACTTGTTTCTTATCACATGGCTCATGCACCAATGCACGGACAAAAAAAACATTATAACAGCATCAAAAACAGCATCAGAAAATCACCATCATTGTGCAATGTCATTCTATGGTTGAATAAATTCTGCATGTTTCTGTGTTTCATGTTTTACACCAAAACTAAATTGGCCAAGCTGTTACAGTTCAGTATCGTCACTTTATTATAATAATAAAATGCACTTACTCGATTTATTAGAACCACGTGTCTCCTGCTACTAAAATGTTAACGTACATACAGTGTTAATTGTGTTTATCAAGAAAAACAGACAGATATCATTTGTCGGAGTGTATTATAAACCCAAACACCAGCTGTGATATATACTTGTTTATGATTGTTTTTATCTTTTCCATTTCCTGTTCTTTTTTTGTACACAGGAAATGTTGTTTTAGTACATTTTGTTTCAGTCTTATAACTGAAAGCTGCCAGTATCGCATTTGACCCGTGCGTCACAGTAAGTTCATATAATATTGTAACAGTTTGCCTGTTAAAAGTTTTTTATATGTACATAAGCCTGCGTTTCATACTGTACTGAAATATCAGTACACCCAGAACAAACAAATCTAGCCAAAGTGAGTGCCTGCATAATGGAGCAGACCTACATCACAGCCCTGATCTAAACAGCATTCCTAGTGGTTATATGGCGCCATTGCAGTCCAGGCCGGTTTAAAGCTTCATCTGTCTTTTGTAAATGGCATCAATGTATCTGATCTTTGTGAAATGATGCTTCCCAACAGCATGTCTTTACGATGTCTTACCTTCCCTCCCAGTGTATAAACAGGTACATGTGAGAATACACGCTTGTAACTTATTAAAACCAGCGTTTGTTGTCACACTTGAAAATCACGTTTTTATCTTCTTAAAATGTGTGCTAAGTGAACGTTTTTACTAAAACACCAACATCGAATGGCAATATTAAGATCACATAAAATGGAATTATTTATAGTTTTTAGTATTTATAGTAACATACGTTTTAAAATGATAAATTCTATGTATGTTTTTTAACATACTGTAATAATGCATTCAGGCTGTTTTTTGCCTAACAAAAATACATGTGCTGTACATGTTCTTGTAGTAAAGATATTTTTATCATTTTGATATTCTAACTAAAATCACGCATAATGTAAAAAAATGTTAGCAAGAGGTTTTCAGTGTGTGTTTGCAGTAGTGAATTCACTTAATTATCAACATACCATCTTGTGTAAAAAAATACAACCACTTCTACTAACCTGACCTACCCTTTACCTTGTCTGTAGAAGTTAGTTAAGTAGCTGGCAGGTGCTAGTTTGTTAGTACCTGAATTTGCTCTTCCGTAAATAACCGAGTGTGTGTACAGGACATGATTAAGCAGTCAGCAGCTAAATCAGGTGGTCACACCAGTTCTGTGTGTTTATGGCTAATGTTTACATGTACATTTATGCATTTGGCAGACGCTTTGATCCAAAGCGACTGACATTGCATTATACGATACATTATTTTTAAGCATGTGCCATCCCTGGGATCGAACCCATGACCTTGGCGTTGTTAACGCCACGCTCTAACCACTGAGCAACATAGGAAAACCTATGTGGATAACATATTAATGTCTGTTTCATACATCACTCATCAACTGAATTAATAATGGTTTATATTCGCACCACTCATGGAACGGTTGTAGGTCACAGGTCCGGTGCAGTGTAGAGAGAGCTCACTAGTGAAAGGAGCTTAAATCAATCAGATTAGCAACCCGCTTTGAATCTGCAGTAACCCTACGGTCAGTCGGCGGTTGCACAACCATGAGATTCAACAGATGTAAACGGCGAACAGAATTCTTCTCCTGAGGTAAGTTCCTTCTGTTTCATTTTGTTAATCATTGTCTTTTCACGCTTTCCAAATGAATGGTGATTGGATGTTACATAACGAGGCTTTGACTCGTTACATAAGTTTGTGTTTGTGTCTAATATGCTCAACTGTACGGACAGCCTGCACAATTCATTTCTTACACTGTCTCATTATTAGTGGTGATTTGTTTCCTCATAAACTGGAATCTCTCACAGACACATAAACAAAGAGGAACAATATTTTAATTTTAAACAACGTGTTAATTTGAGGGGCAGTTATGTAAACCCTCCTTGTTTTACTACAAAAAAAACATGGTAACCACAAATGAACCATGGTTTTGCTACAGCAAATTTTTGTTATCATAATATTTGTGGTAAAACTATGGTTATACACGTAGTAATTGATCTGTCACCAAAACCGTAGCCATAAGATACTTTAAAAAACAACATACAGCTCATTTTCATGAGGGGAACGAAATGTGTTATGGAAGGGGGTCAACGGTGAATCTTAAGTGTTTTGTGGTCTTACATGGATTCCTAAAATGCAAGAACAATCTGCTTATAGAATGCAGGAATAATGCAGGAGGTAAATGTGACTGTATGTTTTCAGTGGTTGTTTTGTCCCTGCAGACCTGTATGTAACCCCTGTGGGGGTGGACAGCAGCACTCATGGTGACCAGTCAGGTGCGGCTGCTCCTCTGGAAAAACTGGACGGTCCGCAAGAGACAGAAGGTGAGAGAACCTGCAGGGAAATCTGAGCTGTGTAAATAATGAATCAGGTGTCAGGAATGAACAGAGGTCTTGAAAATCAAACAGTTATTTTGTCACTTTGGCCTTTAGTCTTGTGTGCAACAGTTTAGTTTTATTTAGCCTATGCAGTGCTCAGCTGTTTTCTGTTCATCCTTCTAGTTTTCTGTCATGTAGAAGATGTAAATCTGATGGGCTACATCGAATTAGCTGCTGGTGTTTAAATTACAAACCACTCAGCAAAATTAATCAGTTACATAAATGAAAAAGAAACAATTGTACAATTCTCGAATGTTACTTTGTAGCTAGTTTTACTATGTGTTACTATGTAACTAAGTATGACTAGGTTTAGTATTACTAGTCCTTTGGATGTGTGTGTGTTGCGTTTTTTTAATGTTTTTTTAATGTGTTTTTTAACTGTATTTTGGCACCAGGTACGACTTTTTATGGAGATTATGTGGCCGGTGGTGTTATTCATTGGACTGGTTTGGCTGAGAAAAGCGAATCCTCTGTACCGCCAGCACGAATGTATGAAGATTGTACCAGTGCTTTGTAGTCAGATACATGTTTTTGTCATACAGGTCACACGCATGTTACAGTTCTCATTGACCTTTGTGATGTATATAATTTGTTGTTAATAACGAGGAGTTTCTGGCCTCAGGTCATTTTCCAAACAAAGCCATGCCCTCCACTGGCATCCTTCCTTGGATCCAAGGGATCTTCTGCAATGCCAACAACCCCTGTTTCCAGCACCCCACCCGCGGAGAGTCTCCAGGTCTTGTGTCCAACTACAACAACTCCATGTGAGTTGCCCCCAGGGGCAGTTTCTACACTAACACTCTTGGTGGTTGTGTAAGCAGGAGAAGAATGTTTCTTTTTCTGTAAAAGAACGCTGATGAAATAGCCCTCCAAGAGATTTTGTTTGTTTAGGATCTTTAGTCTAATTTGCTCAAGTTTCAGTGTGCAATTATAAACGAGAGCATGTTGTGAAATCACTTCATTTTGAAACATGGTAGTTTGTATGGTCATTAGCCAGTCTAAAATGTTCTTCAGAGCAATGCCACAGAACCATTTTTGGTTCCCCAATGAACCATTTAGTCAAGAATTCCTAAAAGAACCATTTCTTTCTTACCTTTTAATAGTCTAAAGAACCTTTTTTTCCAGTTCAAAGAACCTTTTATGAAACAGTAAGGTTCTCTGGAAGTTAAAGATTCCTTATGGAACCATGCAGCCAAATGGTTCTTTTATGGCATCATGAAGAACCTTTCTTAAAAGTACAGCTAATACGTTCTCTCCTGTCTGTTCAGACTGGCCCGGTTCTGGGCAGATGCTCAGGAGCTGCTGTTTGAAGACCCAGAGTTCCTGCAGTTGGGAAGGTTGTGGAGAGAACTTACAGTCATAAGCAACTTCATGGACACCCTCCGGACTAATCCAGAACTGATCTCAGGTCAGCAAACTTCCCATCACCTCGGTTTCCCAACCATTCCCCTACGGGTTACAACACTTTCCCATATGACATCACATGCTCAGTCTGCTTTGAAGAGGCTGTTTCGCGGGGAATGCTAAGCAGCTTATGCTCATTCAGTGCCATTATTTTTAGAGAAAGCAGCTTCATTTGTTTAGCTCGTCTGGGTTTGAGTCTTACATTCCTGTGCTGACAGATCTAAAGGCACTTTGCTCCACGGCTGTCTGTAGTCGGTGGAATGTGACTGATTGTGTTCTAGTGATTGGCTGCAGAAGTCGGCCTGTCCAGGACATGGCGAAGCGAGAACGAATGAACTTTTGATTCATCCCAGCTAACAGGGAACGTTCTCAGAACGTTGGTTAATATTCTGCGAAAGTTCTCTTAAAGCTATGAAAAACGTTTATGCAGTGATGCTAGTAGAACCTTTTTATTGTTATATATATCATATACCAAAAATGTTATTTTTAAGTTGTTAGTAGAACGTTTTAAAAATGGCACAGATGTTCTTATAACCAAGCAGTGAGGTTAATACATCATCTGAAAAAATGATGTTTCTTGAACATTAAAAATAACATTTTGAACACATAATGGAAAATTGTTAGTTGGGATGACAGAAGAATCTTAGTCCTACATGCAACAGGTTTAAATTTAAATGTATAAATGACTCTGGTTACCTCACTGACACTCTTTGAGGGATAAAAAAAGGTCCAAAATGTTTTTTATTCATGTGAAGGGGTTGCGAACTCTCCTGGCACTCGTTTCCACCAGAAGTTTTTCATCATCTTCCTCCTCACACTTTCATCATCTTCTTCCTCACACTTTTATTTAAAACAAGCATTCTCTTGAAGAACAGAGTGAGATCCAGACCAGTTTTCAGATCTGCAGGCTGCAGATGTCTGACATACCAAAGCTCTTTATCGGTTCAGCTCAGGTTGTCCTCCCAGCTGAACATCTACAAGTGTGGAAGTTCCACATTCCTCAACCCTTCTGTTTCGTTCACCTGCAGGTCGAGGCGTGAAGGTGGAGGACATTTTGAAGGATGATGAAACCCTCACGTCATACCTGCTCAGAGATGTTCCTCTGACAGACTCTGTGGTATATCAGCTGGTCAATGCCAAGATTAGACCTGAACAGGTAAACTGTTTAAAACTCTTAAAAAAGGTGCTTCACAATGTCATTGAAGAACCATTTTTGGCTGTATGTTCCATAAAGAACCTTTATATAAATTTTCGTTCTGTTCCACAAAGGGTTCTTTGTAGTAAAGAAAGGTTCTTTAGACTATAAAAAAGGTAAGAAAGAAATGGATCTTTTAAGAACCTTGGGCTGAAAAGTGCACAGTTTCAGTTCTTTAGATGTGCTTCAGGTCTCACAATCTGGGGTCAATGACCCCAAACGTTCTTTTGGGATCTTCTAATTTAGTCATGAATGGTAAGCAGACTGACTTTGAGATAAACATTCATTAGCTTCCCCCCATGAAAATGGACTTTGTTGGTGACGTTGAATGTCTCTGTTTGAGACTGAGAGAAAATTGGCCGGCTTTCAAGGGCCCGTTTGTTCGGCATCAAACTAGATGTTTGGGTTTCTCAGCTCACAGTACGGGCCCTTTGTGATGTATATATTTGTCATCCCAGAGCTCTGTGAGATATCGGACACCGAGCCAAAGGCAGAACCACACTGCTTGAGTCTCACCTCTCTTACCTGCCTACAGTTGTTCTCCAGCCATGAGTTGCTTTGTGGGCTTATTTATAGCACAAACTGATGGTGGTTTACACAAGAGCGTCTCTTCTCTGATCATGATGGCAGTTCTTTGGTCAAAGAGAAGAGAGAGAGTAGAGGAAACGGGAACATGCGGACACACCGATGGTCTCAACTCACTGACAAAGCCAAAACCACCCACAAGTACATGAAGGTCCGGCTTACTTTCATATGGAAATGTAGGGATGAGGAATGTGAAGCATTCCTAGGAGCTTTCCCAGAAGTGCTGCCAGTCAGACAGCAGGGGAGTACTGAGCAAGATGGAATGTGCTGGTTGGATACGTTTTTAGAGAGAGGGACAGAAAGAGAGAAAAAGCATGAAAGAGAGGATGTAAGAGCTAGGACATTTTCCAGGAATGTCTTGGGCTCTCCCATAAGGAACACTAGGAATTGTAACAAAAACATTGTTTCGCTCAGAGATTGCTCTGTCACCCCAGCTAATAACTTAAGGTTGCAAGAACGTTTTTCATTTCCATTAAATAATAAAATTTATTATAATAAAAATAAAATAAAAATAAAAATATATAAAATATATAAAAATAAAATAAAATTATAATTTTTTTTTGGAAGTTCTCGGAACATTTTAAACAAAGAACTGAAAATGTGCCTGTTGCATGAAATACAAATATTGATGCCTGATTATGAATATTTATGTGCTTGAGGTCATTAAAACGGCGAAAACCTAAACTCCTAATTTTTCTTTCTCAAGTTTGCGTATGGAGTTCCTGATCTCAGATTTAAGGACATCTCCTGCAGTCAGACTCTTCTCGAGCGCTTCCTGATCTTTCCAAGCCATCGAGGCATGAATGCCGTACGGAACGCCATGTGTGTTCTCACCCCGCATCGCCTTCAGACCATTGAAGACAAATTCTACGCCAACCTCGACTTCTTCAAACTCTTCCGTCTGGTCAGTCCACCTATGGCCTCTGTATTGTAATGCTAATAATATCAATGAATGTTTAAAATGGGTTTGGATAAAGAGGAAGTGATGTCACAGATGGTTATGTCAACTCTGTAAGGTCAGCACATTTGTGTGACGGTGGAGGCTGCAAGGAATTCTGGGTAAGAGATTACAGTAATCACACTGACTTGCCATATATATATATATATATATTTCACATTTGGACAGATGTGGCCAGACACTAGTTAGATTAAAGGTGGGGTAGGAAATTTTGGTGACGCTAGCAATAGCAAGCTAGCTTTGAAAGCATAAGATCCCGCGCTCCATTCAGACAACACATGAATGCATACATGACAGGCAAGTAGGACATCCTATCGTTGTATTCGGACGGAATGTCCAATGATTGGACGAATATTTGATAATCCTGTGCCTTCCACAGCCGATACATATTTTTATACATTTATTTATACCACTTTAGTAAGTGATTGCTTATGTTCTTATATGAGGCCTTTAAAAATGATCGTCTGTATTCCTATATTGTTCCAAACCCTTGCACAGGCTTAGAACAACTAATCTGTTATTAGTCAATGAAAAGATTATACATCCACAATTGCATAACAGCATACAACAAACTCATTATTCTAAGTCTGATGGTATCTCCAGAATATTTGCAGGATTACTAACAGCATGCACACACTCGTCCTGCAGTGGTTTATACTCATGGAGTCTGAGTCACCCAGTCAGTGTTAGTGTAGAGGACTGACCTATTTCAGTCATCCGATTATGTCCACTCACCTCTAACCCTTGAGTAAACCCTACAGGCCCTTTACTAATACTGGACACAGTACTAAAGACTGACCTTCACACCCTTATACTCCACACACATCTAAAGACTGTGTACGTTAATAATACACAGTTATTCATCTGAGACACTTTATTCTTCGTGGTTTGCAAAGCATATATTAAATTTGACTTTGCATAAAGACGCCTTCTCAATACATAATGTAAAGTGACTTGCAGTGCATTTAAAGTCCAATACATTTGATCAACTTGTATGTTCCCTAGAAATTTCGAACCCGTAACCGGGAATTGAATCCATAACCGGGAATTGTTAGTGTCACTGTATTCTCTGTCAATCTCTCTTCAGATGGAAACACTGATTATCAAAGTCATTTAAAACGCATTGAAAATCACGTCTTCAGTCTTCTTTCCTTCACTGGAGAAAGACAGTAAAGCTGATAGGAAGGATGTGTTGTTTCTGAGGTGACACACGCAGCATTTCCTGAAGTTCCCAAGCCATTGTAAAGAGATTTGGCGTCCATTTCTGGGGCAGCCCCTGGAAGAAACATTGTTTTTGGAAGTGTCTGGGAAGACAGGATGTGAGCTGTACACATTTCCACAAACTCTGCTGTGCAACCTCAGCTCAATTTATTTGATCCTTGTCACATCAGAGGATGTTCATTTTTCACCGAAATGCTTGATGCGTGACTTTTTGTAACCTGTACCGTTCTTGTCTTTAACCGCTGAAATATAAATGCAAACATTTTAAATTTGAGAAATCATTATTTGAGAATGAACCCCCTTTCATTGTGAATTTAAATCGTATTAGCCACACCCCACCGGATGTTGAAATCAAATGATAATTTATTACTTTATTAATGTCATATAATGTTTCTGTAAGTACCCCATATATTGTGTGAGGTCTTTATATTCTTTATTTTTTATAAAAAAAATTTTTTTTTTTTTTTTAAATATGACTGCAGGGTTTCTATTTATTAAAAAACAGTAAATGAAGCTACCGGTTGGTTGACCAGTAAAACTAAACTAGTTGGTTAAGCTAGTAAAGAAGTCTGGTGGGAACACCAACATCCAAACATGCTAGTCTGTGTTAATAAATAATAGCCCATAATCACTGTGACTTGCACATTTTCTACACACAGAGCTGTTGTTTGTCTTCTTTTGTGTGCAGCTTCCTCAAGTTCTTGATAATCACTCCAGTGGGCCGGACCTGCATTTTTGGGCCAGACTTCTGCCTGCAGTCTCAAAGAAACTGACAGCGGTGAGTGTGCTATTCTATAGGGCCCAGTAAAGGTTCAGATGTATTTTTAGTGAGCAGGAAATCATGTTTTCCTCTGATTGGCTTTTTACGCAAGCGCGCGGAAATGGAGAATATCATGAAAGCTAATTACAGCCGCTGCGCTCCCAGACTCTCTGTTAAGCTTCGCTAAACATTATTCAGTTATATGTTCCTAAAACGTTTAAAATAACATGTCAATGTTATTTTATAACATAAACAATAATGTTTATGTTACTTAATGGAAATGTTCTTACAACCTAAAATTGTTATCTGGAGCAGACAACAGACATCAGTGTGTGACAGTATAACAGCGTCAGTGCGCCTGGCGTTCTGTGGTGAGAACCGTGACTTCCTGTTGGTTCTTTTGTTCTGTTCTTTTGTCTGTCGCCGGCTGACGGGGACCTTGGTGCCAGTTACTCATTTTCCCGAATTCCTTTTCCATCACGTTCTTGATGCTGCAGGACAGATATACAGAGACCAGTGTGTTAAAAACACCTCAGGAATTCCTTTTGCCAAAATCTTCCTGAATTAAAAAAACAAAATTAAAATCTTTTATTGTTTACTTAATTTTCAACAGTGTATCAATTATTTCAGTTTAAATTATGCCAGTTTTTAAGTTGTTTGAATTTTAATTGTCAATTTAAAACCTAACAAAAACTAATCGTTGTGATATGTTTTGCTGGAAAGTCGTGCCACTTGGTTTAATATTTTCATGTAATGAAATTACATTTCATTTTTATTACAAATTACATTTACAAATTTAATCGTAGCATGAGTACCTAAATGTTTCTTGGTGCCACGTTATGCTATAAACCTGTTAACATCATTTCAGTAAAATTACTTATATACAGCCTTTTGAAACTTTATTTATAATGTTGGTCTCACACAATCTTTGTCTATGGTCAGCTGTTTGACAGAGACAGCTCTAAAGAGCTGCTGCAGGTCATCACACCACTGCTTCAGTCCCAAGAGACCCTGTCTTTCAGCCAGATCATGGCTGCCACCTCCAGCTTGTTCTGTGGGTACACGGGAGGAGCTTTCTCCAGGGTCACCTCCTTCAACTGGTATGAGGATAACAACTATAAAGCGTTTCTGGGCATCAACAGCACTCGTGGACAGGGGAAGTATATCTATGATCACACGGCCAGTGAGTACTGTACTTACTGTACCTAAGTGTGCTCTTTTAATTGACGAAGAGGAAAAACTATGATCTAAAATCTCTTTTAGCTCCGTTTTGTAACAACCTCATGAAGAATTTGGAATCCAATCCAGTCACAAAGGTCGTGTGGAGCTCAGTCAAGCCTTTCCTGATGGGCAAAATCCTGTACGCACCTGACTCCCCTGCCGTCAGACAGATCATTAAAAACGTAAGAGAAAACCATCTGTAATCTTGCTTCTGCCTCTTAACATGCACCATGTTACACTGGAACAACAACAGAGTGGATTATGGGTAAATTCCAGAAAGTTCCGTATTCTAAAGACTGCGGGTATTATTGTCTTGTACGCGAATGTGCATATTTGCCCAGCAGGAAGACGTGTGTCTGCCATTATTTTAAATCTGAACACAGATTTGATGGGTAACATTCCCTGATGACCATAGCAGCAGTTTTCACACTGTTAAACACACCAAAAATATCCTCCTTCATAATTCAAATTTATTTTAACTTATTGTAAGTTCTGTCTCTCCATGTGTTTTTGTCAAAGAAAAATAACAAACATTTGACCTGTACTTACTAAGCAAGTACGTGACAGATTAGTATTCAAAACCTTACTTCTTCCCAATTTAAAACAGTAAGTTTATAATGATTAATAATTTGAGCTCTCAGCTCTGATTGGGAAACTGTAAACAGAGAGAAGATGCGGCTACTGTATCACATGTGCGGGTTCTGTAGATGATGCAGTGTTTGTATCTTGTTCTTACAGCAGTTGTTTACCATTTAAACTTGTCATCCATGTTAAGAAAATAACTCCACAAGTAACCTGCAGTTTA
>JAZGTJ010012437.1:0-15870 GCA_036877575.1 Botia almorhae
ACTCAGTCTGTGTGGTGCTGCTGTATTCTGCCCAATGGAGACATTGCTGTTGGAGCAAGGTGTGCATTTCTGTTCCACCACATCTCAGTTTTGTCAGTGTAAACGATCCATGTAAATTATCCTGTGTGAGGTTCACATGAGCGTTTCACATATGTCTAAAGCGATGGAGTAATCCGCGTGTTCACCGAGAGCGAGGAGCGCGTGGCGAGCGCTCAGGACCTGCAGGCCTTCGAGGATGAGCTGTCCAAAGCCGTCATCGACCCCAAAACTGGAGACTTGGGTGACATCAAGATAGAGGATTTACCAGGCATAGAGCACCTGAATGAACCAGGTTAGGAGATTGGTGTGTTTGGTTAAGGTCGGAGCGTGTTTAGAACGTTAAACAGATGCTTCAGTGGGTTTTCCCACTGAGAATTGAAGATGCTAAATTTCCCATAGGTGTGTGAATTTGGATAAAACTGTAGATGTAAACTAAATACTGGATCTCGACATGAACGTTAGCCATAGAAGCTGCCATGGTGTTAGAAAAAAAAAACCTTACGCTTATGAAGTATCTTATTCATAATGAAAAACCTATGGATTAGAATTGTAAACAGTTTGTTTACTGTATCACTGCACGTGTTTAGGAAATCGCGACGGACAGACACGACTCATAAAGGAGGGCTCTAACGTTGAGGCGTATCAGTGGAGTGAGAACGATGGCCGCTGGGTGAAGATCGGAGACGTGGTGGGCGGCTCTTCTCAGCAGAGCTCAAAGCGTGTGATGTATGAGGGCAAGGTGAGACATTTTCTTTGACTGGACTGCAAAAAGAACTCATCCGCATTTCTCTGAAATCAACGATCTGACACAATTTGTATGCAGTTATCCTCAATGTAATGTTCAGCATTAAGTTCACTCGTGTCATATGACAACCCCTCGATGTCTTTCTGTCTGAAGGAATACGACTTCATCTTCACCATTGATGTGAATGAAGGAGGTCAACCCTTGAAGCTGCCTTACAATATGACGGAGGACCCCTGGCTGACTGCACACAACTTCCTGCAGAAGAACGACCTGAGCCCCATGTTCCTGGATCAGGTGGCTAACTTCATCATCGAGAACACTAAAGGTCACACTCTGGGTCCAGCTCCTGCCACGGCCACAGATCCATTCACAGGTGAATGACTTACAGTTGAAAACATGTAGCTTAAACAGTGATGCATGCCACCCATGCTGAGATCATGGGTTCCTTTCCCAGGAAATGGATGAACTAATAAAATGGGCAATTAAATCACTTTGGATATGTCCCAAATGCATATGTTTAAATGCATTAAACATTTCTAATAACAGATTAGATTCACTTTTTGCAACTGACATATAAGCAGTTTTTTGAGAAACACTAGTTGCCACTGTTCTCTTTTTAAAATAAGTTTAAAATAAGTGTTTGGTAACAACATAATGCTAGTAACGCCAAGGTCATGGTTCTGATTTCCAGGGAATACATACGGATTAAAATATTACCTATATACATCTTAAGCCACTTTATATGAAAGCATTTGCCAAGTGAGTAAAACGTAAAAGATTGCCACAATTAAAAATTTAGCCCAGTATTTCTGTTGCTTGTAAAGTGGATTAGACTTTAGGGTTCTTTGGATATTTACTAAATACCTGATGTGAATTTATATGCATCTGATTCCGCCCAACACTGATTTGTGGATCTTCTGTTCTCAGGTGCTGGACGGTACATCCCGGGTTCAGGAATTGACAGCCAGGGATTTGGAGCAGATCCCTTCACAGGTAAACTGTTGCTTGTATGATATTGCTTGAATATGAAACTAAAAGGTTTAAATTCTTGACGAGAGTGATGTTTGTGTTTGCTCACACAGGAGCGGGCAGGTATATACCCGGGGCAGGATCCACAGGCACAACACCTTCAGGCATAGCTGATCCTTTTACTGGTAAAACACATAGAAATGCAAACCTGCAGAAAAGCAAACTCGTGCACACTTGCAGTTCATGACACATAAATGGATTGCGTACGCTAATATATCTCTCAATACACTTTAGGTGGTAGCGCCTACTCCTCTGCCTCCATCCAGAAAGCGACAACAAACATCTACTTCCCCAATACTGATGGTGTTATGTTTGAACAGGCGAATGCCACTCAGATACTTGGTAAGTGACATTTTTACATTAGGGTATTATGACTTAATATAACCCAGCACCAGTTCTAATATAAAGATGGTGAAGGGCGGGTCATAGATTTTACTCGGACTGGGCCGTACAGTGTCATTAATAAAAAACTGCAATGAGATTACTCTATTGTGGACCTGTTACCATAGTAATTATTTTAAGCATCTTGGAGTATCACCATTTAGTAGTTTTGTATATAATAAAGTATGTCACAGTACTGTACCCTCTGTGAGAGAGGAGCCTGCCCAATTAATTATAACATACTTGAAAATCATATCTCCTATATTGCCCCATGACATTTGCCCCAATATCGCGTGTGTAGGTAAGCTTCGAGAGCTGAACAACACTGCTCCTCAAGAGCACAAGCTGAGCGAGGCAGCGCTGGACAGTCTGGAGAAGCTGTTGGTCATAGTTACCGATCTGACGAGGAAGGAACAGCCCACCGCAGAGCAGATCAACATTCTCTGGAAGACCAGCCATTGGCCAGAGGGTAAGACACGGGATCAAATTGACTACTGCACTTTAAATGCTGGTTGTAAGTCTTTTCACATCCTGATGGCAATCAATAAGTGTACAATGTGTAATGTGTATATAATCATTGCATTCGGTTCCGATGTCCTTCTGTCAGACTGTATGTGTGTTCAGGTGTTGGAGGAGGTGAGTAACTTCGTATTTTCAATCTTCAGATATTGTCTTTCCTGTTTTGGACATCCTGCGTCTGGCTGTGCGGCATCCGGAAGTCAATGCCCAGCTGTGTGGTGGAACTGAGGGTGCCAGTTTGTGTAACCATCTCTTGGGTCTCATGTCCCCCGAGGGCAGGCCTGCAAACCAGATGCTGGCACTGCGCACGCTGTGTAACTGTTTCTTTGGGTCCCACGGGCGTGTACTCCTCCTGGGCCAACGTGACACGGTGCTCTCCCGGGCCGGAGACCTTCGCACAGTTTGCAACAAGAACATCCATGTTGCCCTGGCTACCTTGGTGCTTAACTACGCCGGAAGGTTGTACGGTCAACCGGCTGAGATAGAAGCAAAGGTGCAGTGCTTGTCCGTGGCTAGCACTGCCTTAGAGGTAGTACAGGACAAAGAGGCTGTCTTCAGGCTGCTGGTGGCCCTGGGGACCACAGTTGCCGGGGACAACACGGCAAAGGACCTTGCAAGATCTCTGGGCGTCAACTCTCAGATTTCTAAATATGCTAACGTCACCGATCCAGTTAAAGTGGGCGAGTGCTGTCGACTAGTGCTTGATGAGCTGCAGTGATGTCACATGATCCAAATGTAACCCACTTCTCCCTCCATCTCCACAGCTTAATATCCGTCGCCCCTTTTTCAAATCTCAGTATCCTTATCATTTGTTTGTATTTAAATTTTCACATTTTGATGAATATGAATGAACGCATGACATGAATAAACACTGGTGATGAATCAAAATCTTTGGTAAAGAAGGAATTGTGTTATTGGTATACATGAAGAAAGCAATGCACAACGTTACATTAGCATGCTAACGTTAACATGAACTTAAATTAACAACCCATTTTATTTTCATAGTGTGACAATTTTTTCAGAGAAATTGAACAATCAATTACAATAACGTAAAAACAGGACGGACCTGATGTTTATTTGACTGGATCATGAAAAGTGGTCTCTATTTGACAGGTGGTTGGGGGATGGGTTGAACAAAAAGTGACTGGTTTGTAAAAGCTACTGATAATATATTAAGTCAATAATAGTCTTCTGTTTGGTAGACAGCCTCCTTGTTCAGGTTGAATGTTGACCGAGTCATTTTGACCCACCCACCTGCATTTTAACCTGCATGTCCCATAATGCATTTCACTGTATTGACCCACAGTCAATATGTGAACACGCATTTCGTGAGTTTAAATATAACGCTACTACCAATGAGTTTTCACTTTTTATTTCTAAAATAATTAGCATATGTAGGTAAAACACAAGCATAATCCTCTTGCTGACAATGTTTATCCTTCAAGTCTTAATTGACTCTGTATTGTCATAATTAGTTAATAAAGCTCAGTCATGTACTACAGTATGCCGTTGCTATGGAAACAGCTTAAACTGTATGATCACATTGTTGTAAACTCCAAACATGCTCTCACTCTACTATCAGTAAGACACCAGTGAAACAAAAGTTAAATAAATAATGTTAAAACCAGAGGCCGAATACGTCTGAAGCACAAACAGCTTTTACCATATTCATGAAGGAAAATAAAGATAATATTCCTCTTGCCTTTGAAATTACTTTTGACTCCCAAAAAGCTTGTCCGTGTAAACAATTTTTAAAATGACAAACTATCAGCTTGGTGCAAATTACAGCACATTGTGCGTTGTTCATTTCTTTTGGACCATACGGAGTAGTAAACTGGCAGCTTGTTAACATGCTACACTAAGCATAAAGCATGCCATCACAAAATACAACTTCAAGATATAATCCAGAAAGTCTATTCAATCAGTCTGCATTACCAATATGGAATATGAGATAGCATCAGAGTTTGGTACAGTTGTATAGTTCTTCAGTAACTTCAGGTCACATTTAGATGAAATCTCACGTTCACTGACGAGGGATCTTCACAGCTTTTTTATGTTAATGCAAAGGCAAAACTCACCAAGCCTTTAGAAAGCAGCTAACATTGCTGGAAAATAGCATAAAACCATTTAAAGCAGGGGTGTCCAAACACAGTTTAGCTCCAACTTGCCTCAACCCTGGAACTTCCTAGTAAGACCCTCATTAGTTGCTTCAGGTGTGTTTGATTAGGGTTGGAGCTAAACTCTGCAGGACTCTGGCCCTCCAGGAGCAGGACCGGACCCCCTGCTTTAAAGGGGGCTGATAGTTTAATCTACATGTTTTAATAATATGGTTTAAACTCTAAGATTCACATTTGCTTAGGCAGATCTGTGTTCAAGTCACATTTGGAAAAACAAACCTTAAAGGTACAGTAAGTGACTTCTGAGAAACCATGCTGATGTTTGAAATTGACACCTAAAAAACACACCCCTCCCTTTATTGCTCCGCCCCCAAAACAACAAACACACTCCGCAACTATCAGCTGGTGCACACGCCCCCTATTGCTGATTGGCCATGAGAGTGTTACGGTGTAGTGGTGACTGGGCCCATCCACTTTGTTTTTTTACCAATTGACACTACGTAGCCAAAACTATGTGCAAGCACAATCGTTTTTTCAACATACAAACATACAGCATCTGGCAACTTCCTTAAAATTGTTTGCTGGGTGTCGATGTTTTTTGAAATCGCTTACTGCACCTTTAAATCTACAGCATCCCAGAATAGAACTAATAGCCACCCACATAAGAACCCTTAGGAACACTCTGATAGTTAATCAGGGTTTCTATGCTGCGTTGGTCAGCTCATCAGTAAATTCAGCCATGATGTCATGCAGCCAGATGTCTCTTTCCTCTTGTGACGTGTCCACCAGGTAGATGACAACCTTACGATCCCAGGGCTGAGACGCCTCCTGCACTGATTCTAGCTGCCCCACCAGAGGCTTCTTCTCCACATGATTCCTGAACACAATGGAGGCCTCCTCAGACCACTGCCTGGGTTTCACACCTGGAACGATAAACACCTTAAATCCCATTATACTTCTCTTCGGAGAACATTACAATAAACTGTATTCATTTACTTAACTAGGATACTTAAAGCTGCAATCAGTAACTTTTTCCCCTCTGCCGACATCTCAATTTCAAACATAAAATTGCAGGTTACCTGCAAAATTATTTTCTTAACATGGATGACAAGTTTAAAGTTCTAAAGATTTTCTTTCTGTTTACAGATGGACATTTTTCACAAAACCGGTCCCGCCAGCTTGAAATATAAATCATTATTAAAAATGTACTATTGGAAATTGGGATACGGTAAGAAGATTGTTGTTGACCACTGATCTGTATTAGACTACGACTATTATATTATTATAATCTGAATGTAGTGATGGTGGTTTTTCAGCTGAGTAACAAAGCACAGAGCCTCTATAGCAGAATGAATAGTGTAGCTTTACCTTTAAGACTTTCTTTTGAAAAAGGAACGAAAAACTCTAAATCCAGCAAGTGTCATTTTGCCAGTCAAAAAAGTGAAGTTTACCGGCCAGCTGAGCAGTGATGGCCTGGAATGGAAGCTGACAGAAATCCTGGATGAGGGGTCTGAGCTGAGTGCACCTCACCAGCTCATGTTTACCATAGTCCAGCTGAAACACTGACACCATACCATTGTTTAAAACTCCTTTCACCAGAACACGGTACCAGCTGAAAAAAATCAGATGGGGCAACTGGTCACATTTCATCTAAACATCACAATATCAATGTCCCATTGTCTTTAATATAAATACACATAAAAAGCATAAGGTCATAAGGAGGAAGTATCTTTACGGTTATCAGATATTGTGCAATCATATTGTGCAAGTATTCCGAAGAGCCCACATTAGTTTTAGCCTGGTGGCAGAAGCCGGCTGTTTTAAACTCATCGGCTGGCTGTTGAAACATTTGTTACTGTTTGTTTTGTTTACAAGGTTCCAGGCTGACACAATAAACACCTTTGAGGGCAAGTGGTTTGTATGACAAAGTATGCAAGATTCACTGCATTGAAAAGTTGAGAAATATGTCAATCTTGACATATTTTCGGATAGCATTGAGTATTACTGTAGCTTAAAGGTAGGGCAGACAATTTCAGATAGGGGTGCGATAGCACGCTAGCTTTGAAAGCATAAGATCCCGCCCTCCGTTCAGAGCGATCTCTGAAGCCACACCTCCTCCAATAGTGTGCGAATGCAATGATTAGATTAACATTTTATGGCCTTGTGCCTTCCACAGAAGATCTATATTTATATAAATATATTTATACTACTTAGTGATTGCTATCAGCATGTGAAGAGACTTTCAACCAGCACCATGCTCACCTACCTGCCTTTAACCGGTATGGTATGCTGCCAGCAACAGCCAAAAGCAGCAATATGACTTCATGCCAAATGCAGACACTTACTTGTTTTCCACCTTGGCAGCACAGACCTGATTCTTCTCCACTTTGAGTGGCTTCTCCTCCGTCTTATTATAGTGCAGAATCATCTCCCCCATCAAAACCACCAGTTTGTACATGTCCTGCCATGGCTGTAGCACAAAGTGGCCAGGATGACACGCCACTGAAACAAACACATCTATATTCTGCCCAACCTCGGGCAACCCCAGCACTGGAGGAAGAGTGAGACGTTCTCGTGAAGAGCCTGGAGATGTGCTCTGGATTCCGGGTGGAGATGACCTCCTATTGGGCGCGTGTGGAGCTTTTTTTCCTTTGTCGGGACTAAGACTGGACGTCTGGATGGTGAAGGACTTCGAAGGTCCATGGCTGCTTAAGAAAACATCTTTTTGGTGGTTCCACAGATCAGAGTCAGCCAGCTGTTGGTTTACACTGCAGCTTGTGTCGTGGAAGTTCTTACTGGTGAAGAGATAAATGTGCGCAAGGCGTTTGGATTCGTCCACCCTAGCGATCTAGAAAAAAAGTAGAAACAACATGCATTCACTTTTTCAGTATCTTTTTGTAGCCGTCCATTTAAGTATCTGTTTGTTCCTCTTGTTCCTCATGTTTAGTTTGCCGTTAGGAAAGCCTAGCCTATTCTTTGATTTATGAGAGAGCACTTTGTACAAGGCCCTGGGGCTTTCATCTGCAGTGTGCCTCAGTTTAATGCGGTGTAAGTGTAAACGCCACTAATGGTGATTTGAATGGAGTGCAGTATTAATATGAGACTGGCCTTCAAGCTGCAGTCACTGCACTGAAGTACAGTGTCTCTCAGCCACTGTACAGCATCAGGAGTCCATGAGCCCACACTCCCAGACAGATCTGCTAAACAACACTTCAGCGCCTGCAGAGGGACACACAGAGGGACACACAGAGGGACACACAGAGGGACAAACACGCATAAATGATGGCTAAAAGAAATGACCGTTTATAAAAAAACACTTCTGTGACACTTCTGGGTTCTTCAGGCACCAAATTTACATTAACTACATTGCAATTGAGCTGAAAATGACCAAGTCTGTTTGTTTTTCATGCCACGCCAGTTTCTGTAGCTATTTTCATGGCAAGAAAAAATGATGGTAAACTAGGTCAGATTTTAAAATCTATTTTTGCTACAAACTCTAAAACTGTATTTGGTTGAGCTTTAATGAAATAAGGTTTCTCACGGGGTTAACCTAAGTACAATCTAATAAAAAATGCTTTAGAGATAAAAAAGGATTTTCGAAAATAATAATTTAATTATTATTAGCGGTTCAAGACAAACCCTAGATTTCACCTATGCGATAGTTCAGAGACCCAGATAACATCATGATTGTCTCTGTTTTAATAAGACTCGATTGCCACAGCAGACTGATTACAGCTACATTCATTAACCTCTCTGCGCTGTCATTGGCTGTTCTCTGACCTGGGGCGGAGTGGACATGATGTCACGGAGCAAAGGAGGAGGAATCTCTCTCAACTCGATGACCTCGACCGACGCATGGACACCCACATCCACAAACAGGATGTCCAGCACTCGACTGCCATGCAGGTTTGTGATCTGTAGCAAAACCACAGTGAACATATTTAACACTACTTAAAAAATAATTATACTTTTAAATAAAGAAACCAGACATTTTACCTCAGTGAATCTGAATTTATGCTGTATTCACGTCATGTTGGAATTACTGTAATTACGAGTTTCCAAACTTCTTTTCTGAACCATCCCAGCTGAACTCGTAATTACAAGATGGAGACTCTGAACTAACATCACAAATTAAAACAAAAGCTGGGGTCGGTAGTTCAAGAATAGTAGTTAGGTAGCAACCCTTATATTTTTTATGTTTTTTGTTCCTCAACCTTTTGCAAGAGGTTTATTAATGTAGTGAATTGTTTTTCTGTTATTACCAATAAAGCAAGATCCACACAGATCCATTTTGGTGTTATGAGCATTGCCATAGAAACAATACATTTCTGAATCCAAGTGCATGAACAGAATTGTCCTCTCGTAATTCCAGAAATTCCAGCATGACATGAATGCAGCATTATTCCTGCTCTGCATGGAATCTTAACTCGAAGAACTGGGATCATTCACAAAGTTCTACATAAGCCCCACCCCTTCAGTGTGTGCTTATTAAATAACAGAGCAGACTCACCTCCACCCTGGACCATTTGCCTTTATAACGAGCCAAACAGCTTTTGCCACAAAACGGCCTGGAAACCAGCAACTCTGATGTGACCTTTTTGTATGGGAAAGATATTTGATCATTTACTTTTTTTAAGCCTTATCACTATATACTTTTTAAACATCTTAAAATACGTTTACGGCTATTTTAGGCACCCATATTACATCATCTGTGCCAGCAGGTCTCCCTTTACTAGGGATTACGTACTGTACTTGACGCCTGCTAATCTGATTAAAGACATAATCCTAATCTGTCCGTTTCAACCTCCTCACCTTCTTTAGAAAAGAGCTCTGCAATGTAAGATACATGAGGCTACACAAGCAGAGATCGTGCGCGTTGCAGCTGTGGTACCTGGGAATGGAAGTAGCTTTCGGTCTTCTCTAGGATTTCGTTGAGTTTAGCCAGACCTCTGGAAGGCACCTGGCAGTAGATCGTCCCATCTGAGCAAACACTGGTCACGGTCACATTCATATAAGCACTGTTTACCTATGACAGATTAAATCATTTATTCAATTAAATCATTGATTCATATTAAACAGTCAGTATAAGCAGATTCAAGATTAACATACCACACATTATAATACACTCGAATTCTAAGAAGTACTTGATGAAATACCACAATATATGAATATGGTGATAATCAATACTATGGTAAATATACAGATTACCATGGTATTTAATTTAATGCTGTTGTTTTACAATGTAACTGTTACAGTACTTTTCATAAGAGACAGGGAAGTATTATTGTAATATTATTGTAAATGTGCATACGGAAACATATATAGAAATAACTGAATGATTTTAATACTTCAGAAAGTTATGTATAGTCAGTTTTAGGTTGCAAACAGGCAAATAGCACATGTATGTTAGTTATATAATTTCTGTTTTTTAAATATATTTTAATCTAATTTAAATTGATCTTACTAATATAAAGCATTATCGTATCGTATACCACAGGGGTGTCAGGTTCTGCTCCTGGAGGGTCTGCAGAGTTTAGCTCCAACCCTAAACAAACACACTTGAACCAGCTAACCAAGGTCTTACAAGACAGACTAGAAACTTCCAGGCAGGTGAGTTGAGGCAAGTTAGAGCTAAACTCTGCCGGACACTGGCCCTTTAAAACAGAGTTTGGTCACCCCAGGTATACCACATAATTTAGAGCATTATTGCACATCTCATGTCACTTGAATATCGTGCCCTAACTAATTGTGGTTACCTTTAGGGGACTCTCTAAAGACTTGTCCTGCAGCGCTTTCATACAAGCAGCATTAATGTTGACATCATCATCTTGTGATGTGTCATACAGCACCAGCAGAGGCACCTCCTCCCGCTCCAAGATCTCAGCCAATAGGATCTTGCCGCTGGCCATTGACTCAAACCTCTTCAGCACTGCCGGCTCACGGTTAAAAGACTCCAGGCCTGAAACCCAGCAAAGCAGAGATTATAAAATGCAATGCAAAATTCTTGAGACGTCTCTGGTGCATGTACACCGCATTCATAACTAAATGCAAAACTCACCGGCTAGTTTGCATCTAGTGGCTTGGAAAGGCAATCTCAAAAACTTCTCATGCAGCTCCAGAACTTTGCTCTTGCTGATGACTTCAGAAAAGCCATGATCCACATAGTAAACCTGTCATAGTAAACATATATACATGTGCTGGAATTATTCATACAAAACTGCATGATTAACAGAACAAAACAAACTGAGCCCTACATCCGAAAACCACATAATCTACTATGACCTCATAACACACCTTGACTTTGTCGGACATGACCTCACACACTTGTGCTCGCAGGATCTCCTCCTCTTCCTCAGTGTGTACCGCAGTCAGCTGACCTGGGGAGGGTGAGCTCAGAGCCATCTTGGTGTTGTCCTGCCTATAGAACTCTCTCATTTCATCTTCTAACTTCTCCTGGGCCTTGGAATAACTTTCTCCTATATATCTGCACATAAACACACACATTTCGTCCAGAGTCAATAGTGCAACAATAAAAAGAGACCTGGTAATTTATTCATTGATTTTCTCAGCTGGCATTTTAAAACATTGTTTAAAAAGAATTCTTCTGTAAGCCCTAAACCAAACCATTCAGCTCTGTATTCGAAGTAATACAGAGTAAAGTATTCGAAAAGCAGAAAAAAGAGTTTGGATACCTAAGAATTAATGACATTACTAATCTGCAATGATAACACAATATAAATCAATTTGTAAGAATTGAAAGAAGTAAGAAAGAAGAACAGGTTTTACATAAATATTTTGATGAAAAATTTAATGGACCCACACATTTAAATGTTTCTATTTTTTTTTATTTTTATGTCATTCCAAACCTATATGATTTTTTTCTTTTATGCAACACAAAAGAATATATATATACATATTAATATATATATATATACATATTAATATATATATATATATATATATATATATATAAGAATATATTTGAAATCTAAGTGGTTTTGTGTCCATACCATGGAAGACAATGGGTGCTACTGTTGTTTGCTTACCAGCGGACTTCAAAATATCTTCTTTTGTGATCCACAGAAGCAAAAACAGTCATACAGGTTTGGAATGACATGAGGGTGAGTAAATGATGGAATCATTTTCATATTTGGGTGATTCTCTCTTTAATAGAAAAGTTATTATTCTGAATAGCACTTGTTTTATGTTCTATATAATGTTTATTAAAGCACAATCAATTTGATAGGCCAGAACTCTCATGAACTGATGGATGATGATTTTGAGTCACACCTCAGAATGACACTGTTAGTGTCACTGGCTTCCACTACCAGGACGGAGGGATACTCCTCTTTTGGGATGATCAGAGGAGGCACCGTCCGACTGCCTAAACGGCGCTCTGCTGTCTCTGTGCGCGAGTCGGCCAATCCCGACTGGTTACGGTTCTCATCCTCCAGCACTTTCGCATACAGAATGGCTCTCTTGGGGTTGTCTGGCACGGGGTAGTCAATTGTGCATATATCCGAAAGCAGAGTGAGGTTATCCAGCACAAACTCTGGTAGCTTGGATTTATAGGTGTCCTGGTAGAGTTTGGGTAAAGCATGGGCCCAAAGACCACTGCTGTATTTTAAGAGCAGCTCTCCCAGCTTCTGCCTGAGGTCTGGGGGCAGAGTCTTCTGGGACGCCGGGGCATTTGGTTTGGAGGTTGGAGAAGATCTTTCAGTTTGAGGTTTCTTCTGATGGGATGATGATGTTTTGTCATGTGTGGGGGGTGTAGCAGCTCTGGGTGAGGAGGTAATCTGTGTCATTTCTTTAGCAGGGTACAGAAGCAGTTCTTGGGGTTTGCTGCTGCATGGTTTCTCAACCTGTGAAGCAAAAAACAAACCCAAATTTATATATTATATATACGATACCATTAGTACTGCAATGAATCAAATTAGTAAATATACCCAATTGACGTCATTTAAAGGTGCGGTAAGCGATTTCTGAGAAAAGCTGTTGAAATCTGAAATCACCAGCCAAACAAACAATTTGTTTGTGAGTATTTGCTGTTTAGTGTGTGTTAAAAAATTACTTGCACACAGTCTTGGCTGTGTAAAAAACAAAGTGGATCGGACCAATCACCACAACACCATAACTCTCTCATAGCCAATCAGGAAAAAGAAGTGTATGCGCCAGCTGTTAGTCATCGCCTGTATTCCATAGCGTGTTTGTTATTTTGAGGGCGGAGCAATGTTTGTTTGGGTGTCGATTTCAGAAATCCTTTACTGCACTTTTAAATGGTAAAGTATGCTAGTTTGAGTCTTTGACTTTAGTTCCTTATATGTAAAATAGAAATTATACAGTGTATTACAGTAACTAGAATCTAACGTGAATCACTGTTTAAAACAATGGGGATTACAATAAAAGACGTTCAGATGACACACATTAATCATAACAAATTACACACTTTTATCTTTAATTCTTTGTATATTTTTAAAATGTCTTTTTAAAATCTCAAAATCTCCCATTTAATTATCTAGAACCTCTTACAGTACAGATGTGAGTCCAGTGTTCCAAGTCTTTCAGGGCTTCAATGGGCAGATCTTGTTTATAAAGCTCTCGGTACAGCTGAGGCAGCTTGGATACCCAGAGGCCATTGCAGTGCTTGTGAAGCACCTCTTTAAGACGGGACTGCACCAGTGTGGGGCTGTAAGGTGCAGAATGAGGCAGTCTGGGTTTTGCTGGAGTTGTGCTTTCATTCAGGTTAGGGGCTGGAAATATCAACAACAAACTCAGGTTAGGGGCTGGAAATATCAACAACAAACATTGCTGCTTAATAACCCTTCTGCATTAACAAACCATAAGACAAAAGGTGTCAGTTCTTATTTTACACATTTGAATCTGATATAAAGTTTCAACAAACTTTAACTACATATTTTTAATTCACAAACTTCTAGAATTAAAAATAGACAGTAAAAGTCCAAGTGCTGAATGAATTTACAATGAAAGTCACTTAATAAAGACTTTTTTGTACAAGCGAGTCTTATGCCTGCACATATAATAGCTCATGGCAACATCAGAACTGAGGGCATGTTGCACTGAGAGATCATTCTGTGTAACAGCAGGAGCTTTTTGACTGCTCGAGACAGAAGATGGCTGTTCTCCTTTCATCATTTAATGAACATCCCATCCTTGGAATGTTTCCTGGGACAGGATGTGAAGTTTCTATGGACTCCAGGATAGCTGTAACCTTTAAAAGAGCTTCATGTGGTGTAGAGTGGCTCTATTTGAACTAAGTTAAGACTTTCTCACCCAAGGCGTGCTCACCATAGCTCTGCTGCGGGTTTCTGGAGAGGTGGGCATGAACTTCTTTCTGGAATCTGGAGGGAAGGGTCATCCTTTTATCTGATCTAGAAGAAATATTGAGTTTTAAAGCATTACCCAAAAATGAAAATATAGTCAATGCTAAGTGGATGTTTTTGTATGGCCCAATATAGCTATACTGTATATATTGTATACTTGTATACTATAGTAAGTCATGCTAATGTCAACAGTTCTGTTGCATTTTGATATATGCTGATGCTAAATATATTGTGCATAATCCATAACCACCTAAATACATTTCTGATAGGTAAGTTATGTTTAGCAGAAAACTGTAAAAGCAGGAGACATGCCCATCTCAGTGACTTCACAGACACTGCTTATCCTGTGCAACATTGCAATACACAGTAACAGTTACTTTACAAACACATCCTGAAAACAAACCCCATCCAAAGTTGCACTGTGTTTTCACTGCTTGTGTTTTCACTGCGTGCACTGTTGCGTTTTCACTGCATGCACCGTCGCATTTTCACTGCATGCACCGTTGCGTTTTTACTGCATGCACCATTGCGTTTTTACTGCATGCACCGTTGCATTTTCGCTGCATGCACTGTTGCGTTTTCACTACATGCACTGTTGTGTTTTCACTGCTTCCACTGTTGTGTTTTCACAATCAATCACTGTTTTGATGATTAATCTTTATTGTCACTGTTGATACTCATCTCTACTCCCCACTGCTCTTGAACAGTGACTAACAAAGTACATGCTAGAGCGTCTCCAGGCACAGAGCTTCTATTGACATTCTTATTAACACACATCATAAACAAACAGTGCAGTAGCAGAGTCATGCTCAACAGAGCAGACAGAATAATAGAGACTGTGAGCAGAACATAGTGCTGACAAATAGAATAATGTTACAAAACAATAATTGCAAATGCTTTTTGGCCAATATTAATTCATTTTTCATCAATTTTTCAACATTGTTGCTTACACTACTGAGAAAACCTGGTTAACTTGCTGGTTAAGCTAGTTAAGAGGACACCAGCACAATAAGATTCCATTCTGCAGAGCAGATCCCAAAACACAGCATATGTTGGTGACCAGTCCCCTCCTAGTCTGTGATTAACTGGTCAGTCTAAAAATTACTGCATAAATCTTAAAATACAGCCTTCAACAGACATCAGGCACAATACAGTCATCCCAGCTAACAGGGAACGTTCTTAGAACCTTGGCTAACATTCTCTAAAAGTTTTTTCAAAAATGATATTTGATATAAAGTTATACATCAAAAATGTTATTTTTAAGTTTTTAGTGAAACTTAAAAATGTTTCAGAATTTAAAAAGTTGTAATAATGTTCTTATAACCAAGCAATAACGTTAATACAATGTCTAAACAACTGGACATTCTGAACGTTCTTACAACATTCCAAATAACATTTTTATCATTTTTGTAAATGTTAGGGAATTCTGACATCCTAAAACTGTTAGCTGCCATGGTGATGACAAAAGCAGATATCCTGCAGAATACACAATCCGTTGTGTTTAAGTGTGATAAACGGGTGTCCAGGTCTTATTGCATATGATTGTAGGTGTCAGATGACCCGGACCCCCCTCACACTGTACCAGGAGGAAAGTGCTGATTCACTGTGGATTGGTTTAGAATGGCTAATCTGTGAGAGAATGGAGGGGGATTACCAAACTCCAGCACACCCGGTAAACTCTGCCACCTTCCACACCCTC
>JAZGTJ010012438.1:0-15870 GCA_036877575.1 Botia almorhae
TTCTGTTATACTGTTGTTACACGTCAGTCGTTTTATCTGATGTCTGTTGTTGCAGTGCTGTGTTGTTACCTTCTGGTCTCGTCAGCTACAGCATAATTCATTTCTGATCTCTCTGCGTCCTTAGATGAACACTCACACGTGCCTGGAAGAGGCTCCAGCAAACAGATCTTACAAGGTATGTCTGCCATTCTACTTCCGCCGTGTTTGTTTAATCACCTCCAGATGGCGCCACTGATTTCTCTGGTGAGCAGAAGTGTTTCGGTATGCAGTCAGCTTGTGTTTTCATGGCAGGAAATCTGAAACAATTTACAATCGCAGCTGTCAAGTCCAGACAGATTTAATGGCTGTTAATATTTTGAATTCTTGGTAAGAGGCTTCTGTAGTTCCTTCACCATGTAGAAAAACAAAAGCGCTTGATAGACGCGTTCTAGATCAGCTGTCACATGACACCTCAGTTAGCATTACACGTGAGGGGATGATAAACTTTGTGTGGTCAAGTGAAAGCACCGACCATCCTAACCTTTAACCTTTGACTCGAGGCTAACAGGGTTAACGGCAGTGCAGGGGCGCTGTCTCTTTAAATCTTTGTCCGCACTGGTATGGGAAATAAGCAGAGAAAGCAGTGTGTCCCTTTCACACTGGCACACACAGAGAGAATGAATCTTTAGGGAGGCCGGCTCAGGGAGAGAAAAGGGGCACGAGGGGCGGAGCCTGTGTAGAGGATGAGGGTAGAAGGAGGGGACAGTGCAAAAGGTTACCCTGCCTCCGTCCCAGTTTCTCTCCCGATTTTTTTGCGAGTACGTTTGGAATAGTGTAACACACATTAGTTTGACACTGAGTAGTGTGTGTGTAGTCTTACTCTTGTCTGGTAGGATTGCCAATTAGTTAAGACTTTTCTAAACAAAGTTGTTAAAAATGCAAACAGTAGTTTAATTTGTTTAATAAGTTTATGATCGCATGCGAGCTACAAAACAACGTTAGCCACACAGAAGCGTTTATCTTGATATAAAATACACGGTTTCTGTTAATGTTTTGTAATACTAGTAGGCAGTATACAGTTTATATTATCCAGCCACTGTATACTGAAGCTGAGTTTCAGCGTTCCTGTTTATTTCGCCGGCACACAGTTGGACCGTGTCTTCAGTTATTAGGGATTTTGCTCCGTTACTGCGGTCAGACTTTCTATGAAACTGAAACTGACCTCAATTATTCGTCTCCTGCTGGAGAAAACTGAGGCCTTGCTGGACTGTATCATCCCACCACAGTCCACAAGAATTCAGTGCTGTTGAATCATCACTAAATGCTGTTAAAGGCAGTCGCGTGTGTTTTCATATATTCTGTCAGTGTTGTTAGTGAGATTCGCCTTTTATTGCGAGTCGTGCTGGTGTGACCTCATCGTCATCTGTGTGTGGAGTGACATCATCAGTTTGAGGGTAACTGTGAGAGATCGTATCCCAGGCAACGGGTTCGATCTGTCCGCAGCTGTCGTTGTTCTGACAAACGACAGACACAACGTTTACAATATTTGTGCTTTTTGTTGGCTGGAGTGAAACTAAGACTTTTCATGTAGACAAACGCTCTCTCACAAAGCTGTAAGCTATGATACCGTACACTACAAACAAATCAAATCGAGGCTCATTTATAGAAGAGATTGAAAGGTTTTTTGCTGGATTTGCTTTGTTTGTTGCAGGAGTGTTTTTGCACATTGTGGCCGACACGCTGGGCAGCGTGGGTGTGATAATATCGGCCATCCTGATGCAGAAATATGACCTAATGATCGCCGACCCCATCTGCTCCATGCTCATCGCTCTTCTGATCGGTGTGAGGTAAGAGTACCTCCAGCAGCCTCCACTCTCATAAACATCTGACCTCTGATCAGTCAAGATACCCCAGAAAAGTGCATTACAGTGAATTACAAGCTCCAGTGAATTACAGCATACAGGCTCAGAGCCTGTATCCTAAACCAGCTTCAGTCACGAGGGAAAAATACGTCTTGTGTTCTCGTCTTGAAGTGCTTCGTTTGATTTCTAAATCTGTTTTTTTGATAGAAAACAGTTTAAAAAAAGTAGTTCGCCCAAAGAAATGTTCTGTACTGTACCTTTAAATGGCAACACCAGCATTGTATTTTTCTTAATGTGGAAAATGTTTCAGCTGTCTGATAATGAACAGGCTTCAGATGTCTCTGTATGATGTGGTGAAATGTGTGCAGAGGTTTCGTATACACGAGCAGAAGTGTCACGCATCATGGTCTGTGGTTACTGTTCTTCAGAGATGAAGCGCAGCCCATTTAGAGAACCGAGCCCCATTCTACAAAACACAGATCTGATGCCTTACTGCATATTCATCTCCTCTCTCCAGCCCCCCTCTCTCCCTGTTTTTCCACATTCCAGCTTGTTCTCGTCCCTCTCTGGAATGTGGCGGTCCGAGAACGTCGGTTTTCCTTCTCTTTGTTTCTCAGAAGAGAGAGAGAGAGGGGTTGAGCCCCAGACATTTTCCTCCTCACTGTTCAGAAGCTGGTGAAGCATCAAGCGGTTGAGATTAGGAACGTGTACGTTACACATGTGTGAAAGCCGCTCGGTCTCGCTCAGGTGTGATCTGGAGAGATCAGACACACATGAAGGTACCGCATCACTCTGGAAAGCAATGACGGTTGTAAATGGAAGAGAGAGCTATTTATAGCACGTTTGGCGTGTTAAGAAAAGCTTGTTAGAGACTCACGTGTCTTCTGTCTGATTGTAGATGACGTGTGTTTGAACGGCGAGCTGCGATCTGATAGATTTCACTCTCTGCACTATCTACTGCCTGCTAGCCTGTTTGTTTGATGTTTTTTATTTTAGCTAGTTTATGTAAACTGTCTCAGTTTGTGGCCATGCAAACGAATTAGCAGTTAAACATATAAGTAGAAAATAATTTAAAAAAATTAGTGGCTGTAATTGCTTATTCATCACGCAAGTGGAAACTGAAGTTGAGCGCATTGCATTGTGGGATACAGTACAGTGTTCTCTGTTGTAGGACATGTAATTTATTAAAATATAAAACCTGCATAGCATGCTCAGTATACTAGCCCTGGACATGTTTTCACTAGAGAAACACTACAGGTAATCTGTCTCTCTCTCTCTCTGTAAAAACAGTGCTGTGGACGAAAGCATGACTCTAAACTTTAATATGAGCCACAGTTCTGTACATTTAGATCGGACCTCTTTTCACCATCGGCAAGACAGAAAGTTTCGTTTGTGGTTCGTGGCGGTAGATTGATGATGTTTAACTGTCTCCAGACATGCATACTATTAAACTGCTCTAGAGTCAGAGTTCTGTATGAGGTTTCATAGCTCTGCTGTTCTGTGGTTGTGGCTGTACTT
The DNA here is from genome assembly GCA_036877575.1 of Botia almorhae. Taxonomy (NCBI): domain Eukaryota; kingdom Metazoa; phylum Chordata; class Actinopteri; order Cypriniformes; family Botiidae; genus Botia; species Botia almorhae. Next base: position 3,360 of record JAZGTJ010012438.1, read on the forward strand.
GAGTGAATTGGGTTCCTAGCAGCAGACAATTTAGGCTCTTTGTGGTTCGATCCTAAGTATGAAACATTTGCCCCACTAATGGAAAACTGTTCGGTCCTCTTGCATATAAATCTTAAATGTTAAACGTGCCACTTTAATTCTCCCGTTCACCTCATTCTCGCACCCGTTCTGGTGTCGTAAATGTTTCTGCGCTGTGATTGGCCGTTCAGCGTGTCTGGCTGTGATAACCAGTTTTCGCGCGGTTTAGAAGCGCTTTTATGAGGAAACTGAATCTGGGCTGTTTCCCTGAGTTCCAGAAAAGTTCACAAGTGTCCTCGAATAAATATTTAATCCTGATTGTCGCTTTGACCGGTGACTTCGCGTCTGTGTCACCAGCCAGCTTGACCTTCACACTCGCGCGTAATTGTATTGTAACTGGCTGAGTCACTCTGTAACATCATTACAGAGTGTTCAGGGCAGGTTAGCCAGCAGTCGCCGGCGCTTTTCTGGCTGTGAACTTTTCTGTCCTTCGCCGAGCAGGAAGGTGCTGAACAACAGGATGAAGTCAGAGGTCTGAAGTACCTGCAACAGCATTTTCTGTTTGTCTGAAAGAGGGACAAACACGCAGGTTGCTGACCGCAACGCCTGCTAACCGGTTTCTGTGATGCCTGCGGGTATGTTTGTGGAAGCGAGCTCGTGTTTTACACCACAGTTACATAAGTTCTGAGTAATGCTAATAAGCAACATGTACTTAATATATATTTAGTGGTGGTTGCTAAGGCCGGTATCACAGTGTTGTGTAGGCAACAAACCCCAAAGCCAAACGATTCCTTTTCTGTATGTAACCTCTGCTGCAGGTTTACACTTACAAACATTGATTAATTTTCAATGTTTGATCTAAACGATGCTGAGGAGAATATTTGTGTCGCTCATTGTTGCTGTTTATCGTAACATTTATAGAAGCGCTTTCTCAACCACTGTCTTTGTAATGCCACAGCGGTGGTCTGCACAAGATGGACAACAGCCTCCCCACGCTGGCCTCTCTGAGTTTCAGGGAGGAGAACGTGGGGGTAGTGGAGTGGATTAGGGAATGGGAAAGAAAGTCAAACCAGGCCCAGCCCTCTAATGGCTCACAGATGAAGCGGTGGTCAGACCTAACGGTTTGGATGAGGGTCTGATGTGTGTATGACGCTGGCACAGCTTTGATGGGGCAGATACGGTCGACTGGTCAGGGGAGAATTAGTACCAATACTTTCACCACCAGTTAAGCACTTCTGGCAAGTAAATCTGCAGAGTGAATGAATCTGTATGTTTATTCTGATTCGCTCCAGCTGTTGTGACATCAGCAGGTCTCTCTTACTCCACCCCAGCAATCATCATCATCATCATCGAGTGTGCGCTGAAATCATTCTAATAAATAAAGTCTTTGTTTGTCATATTAATGACATAAAAGTTCCTCCGTTTAGCTGTGGAGTCATAACTAATGTCACACCCAATGGCGTCGTTGTGTTCCGTTGGTGTTGGTGCACCTTTGCTGATGTCACATCCTGCAGTCTGGTTGACCGTTTCCTGTTTCTTTTTCCAGCGTGGTTCCTCTGCTCAGGGAATCCATCGGGATCTTAATGCAGCGAACACCACCGTCTCTGGACCACGCTCTTCCTGACTGCTACCAGAGGGTGAGTTCTCTCGCTGGCCTTTACTGTCTACTGTGTGCTGACTACTCAGACCTGGTTAGTGTCCAGCTAGTGCCCTTGATGGCCCAGTAAGGATCAGAGCCTCTTCTATCTTCATCCGGTCATAAACAATAATTGAGGTTGATGTAATAACCTGTGATGTTTACCGCAGGTCCAGCATCTTCAGGGCGTGTTCAATCTTCAGGAGCCTCATTTCTGGACACTGTGCACGGACGTCTACATTGGCACTCTTAAGCTCCTCGTCGCTCCTGACGCAGATTCCCGATGGATCCTGAGTCAGACTCACAATATTTTCACACAGGTGAGAAAGTGTGACTAGTGCCGTTAACCGTATGGTTCATTCAGCATGAGTGCTCATGATGTGACCGCTGTGCTCAGGTCGGCGTCAGACAGCTGTACGTTCAGATCGACGTCGCTGTCATGTAGCATCTCACGCTACGCTTCTGATCTTCAGGAGTTTGAGGACCAAAGGCCTTCTGTGCTGCTGTGGGGAAGCTCTCCACCCGACCCATCTCCCTTTGGGTGTTTTGCTCTGCAGAGGCAGTCCAGCAGTCTGACTCCGCTCAAACCAGAATAAACAGAACAAAACTCAAACAACTGTGACGATGTGAAAGCACGAACTTGCAACTCTGACGTTGCGAACGCATCACCCATATTTTTCGAAGTTCCTTTTCTATGTAAACCAGACTGTTACTTTTCCCTTTAATTATGATTGTTTTCATTGGGAGAATCTGTTTTATATTGTTGGTGGTATGAGTGTGTGGAGTTTAATGATTTATTGACTGTGTGTACGGTACCTCCGGCTTTTCTTTGTTGCACAGCTATGAAGAGATGCGGAATTTAAACACAAAGCTGTTATAAACGCAAACGATTTGTCTGTATTTCTTAAGTGCCTTTCCAAAACTGATCATGGACAATCGCTTGAACTATATTTAGTGGCCAATGTGAACGCTCTGCTGGACCTTTCTTGATTTTTTTAGTTTCCGTATACGATTAAAACATTTCTCTTGCGTTAGGCTCATTGTTTAAAATTAAAAAGTCTCTCAAATCTTCTCATACTGATGACGGTTCGAGCGTGTGGCTTTCCTTTTTTTCCCCTGTTTAAAATTGTCAATTTGCTTCCCTTTTCAGGGTTGATTTTATCAGAACAAACACACTTTTTGGTGACGTTTGGTATTGTTAGAATAAGCAGCAGAATTCTGTTCAGTGTTGGGCAGTGATGATGAAGGATGTGAGTTTTGGTTGTCTTTGGGTTTGTCCAGTACACACTTTGAGGTCGGTGTATTTGTTGGTATTAACCAACATAAAGAATGATCCATCAAGTCAATACTTGAGTTTAAGAAAGCCTTACAAGTTTACCAATGTTTCCACATTTTAATTAATTTCAGTTACTGTATGAAAACTTCTGTTTTTAATAAACCTAATTTCCCTACAGACAGACTTTCTTAAGAGTCCGGTTACCTCATAATTTCCCTTTCAAAACGTATAAAATGTTAAACATTGGTGAAACTTGTACGTCTGGTCTTTTTGATGCCATTTAAAAGTGAGTGTAAAAAACTGTGAACCCAAACGCTATCTGTACATTTAACATGATCTCAAAATATCTTTGTATAAATAAACCAGAGAGAGAGATAGACAACTGTTTCTGATCATGTTTGTTTATTTGTATGCAATTCGTGGTGACAAAACGAGAGAAGCAGATCTTTTTCTTTGACGTGAGATCCAGATTCACTTTTATCGTGTTTACATTTTCACTGAAAAAGTGCCATTAAGAACCGGATCTGATACAGACACTTAATGCCAATTAGACAAAAGGAAACTGGATTTTCGGAGCCACTAATGCATCTCAAATGCAGTATTTCCATCAAAACCTTTTTCATTTCCTCTGTTATAATTCCATCTTTCTCTTTGACAGCCTCATTCTGACTGCCACAATTAACAACACTATTAACTCTCACACGATACAGCCTGACTGAGGCTTGAAAGTTCAAGTGGTCAGATTTGATGTGAAAACAGTCATTTGTGTGTTCTCCTGAGGCAGCAGTGAAGAACCACCTGACCAATACACTTGTTCCCTCAGTGCCCTTTTAAAAACCACAGGAGAACCACAAGGAGAACTATTCTGTGATGACCAGAGTTCCTTCCAGTTTCTTAAACATCAAGAATTATGTGGAGCTGTCGATCATCTCCAAGATCTTCAGTCCATCTGGACTGCTGGGGAGTTTGAAGGCTTACGGCTTGGTCTTCGGTTCCAACCAGAGCTAGACCAACACACACAGTGTCTTCAGTCATCACTGCCTTGAAGCACAGAACCGACGAAGAACCGTGTAACATCATGAGAACATTTTTGGATTATAAAGCATTTTAATTCGTAATCCAGTTTTATTTCAGTGCTTGACAGTTTGGAGTGTCAGAGTTGGCTAGATGTTCAGATGGTTCTACCCCAAAGTTTCTTCTCATGTGATGCAGAAGTTCTACAAGGTTTCTTACCCAGTTCCTCCCATGAACAGATGAATTCTGATGACACAAAATAGCCGAGTGTTTTCTTCACAAGAATAGATCCAAGATGGAGGCATGTGGTTTTTTTTGAGGTTAATTCACCGATAACTACCTGTAAAAGTTTTTAGGTATTCCCACAACATAAGGACAGAGCAAGTGGTTGGTTAGTGTACATGCAAGTAATGCTTCCACTGATGTCATCCGGAATGTGTTTCATGTCGGAACTTTGAAGGAACGGACTTTTCACTTGACTAGAGATACGTGTCAAGCTGTACTTGAAGTGCTTGTACTTGATTAGCTATTAGCTGGTCTTCAGGCTGTCTTGGATGGAAGCAGTCAGAGGAAGCTGGAATCCTGTCGAATTTCTTTCAGGCCCATTTCCCTCCTCCCACAGCGAAGGGCATCCAGCTCACTGAACAGGCATTTTACTGTAACCAGACTCGTTCAGCATATGGTTATTTCATTTGCGAGTAACGATACAACAGCGCCAGTAAATGTGGGAGGCATTAGCGTGCTTTCCAGCCTTGAACAAGAGCGTGTGCCAGATTTAATGCCCCTCTCCTTAAAGCATATATAATGGACCGTTAAAACTCATTCAGGTTAATGTGGACTGGATATAAAATTACTCAAGCGCGCGAGTGGGGGGGTGGGAGAGAGCAAGGAGAAATAATTCAAGTCAAACAGCTCAGGAAACATTTTTGCGGCCTCTGGTTTGAGAACGAAGTTTATCACTGCCGATGAAACTTTATTTCTGACTGCTTTGAGTAAGAAAATGATAGTGTAGCAGTTTTGGAAATGCGCCAGGGAAGTGAAACCAGCAGTTTTTATTGTTGTTTATTGTTTCCAATCCCCAGCAACTTGCACGTATGAAGGTTAAGTAAATGTTAAATAAATGTTAACTATAAACCTCTAGAAAGTAATCAATCTGAACACAGTCTCACCTTCACGTTCTGCTCTTTAACATTGATATCTGTGAAAAGCAAGAGTTGTGAGTACCGTACGATAAAATAAAGCTTTCGTTTTATAAACTAACCCTCACTAGATGTTACCGTCACATCATAAATAATACGTCCGCCCTCCATCTGGAGCAGTAAACTCTACACAACCCGGAGCATAAGTACATTAACAGATCACACCTGAGTGAAATGTGAAATGACAGCCACAACGCAACATGATCTGTCATGTTCTCACAGCGTCTGCACCGTCCATAAACAACCGACCAATCAGCTGTAAGCTTGAGGCTAGACTAAAGTCTAGGCTAGACTTTTAACAGAAAGTATAGAAACGTTGCTGTTTTAGAACAGCGGAACGATTTTATGGCAATAACAAACAAATATGCATTTGAAAGCATGAAAATGGCAAGAATTTTTTATTAGGAAATAACATTTTATTTTGGATATAATTTCGAAACGTCAGCAAAATAATCGCTGATGTCTTGTTAGGAAGGCAGTGTATAGTCACTGAAACGAGTCTGTGTATGCGCGAGTGTGTGTGTGTGTGTGTGTTTTTATTGTGTCTGTGGGTTAGTGTGGTCAGAAGGGTGGGCGGGAAGGTCCTCAAACTCCGCCTCTTCTGTTTGCTGTCGAATAATGAAGTTAATATCACTGATTCTCTCTTGCTCATTTCTGTCCTTGTTTTAGCTCTCATGCTCTCATGATGGCCAGTGTTCTGAGAACGTTCCCTGTTCACTGCGTGTACAAGATTTTGCTGCAGGTCAAAATACGGGGGTTGTTGTTTTTCCCTGGGGTGGAGTCTGGCTCTGACTGACAGATTTATTGCTGTAGTGACTGTTGCTCTGCTGATGACATCACCCTAAACATCCGACTGTTCAGAAACTTACCGTGTAATTATAACTTTCAGTTTACAGTGTCTGAGGGAAGATTTTACCCAGAAGGCACAGTGTGCAGACCCATAATTCTCTTCCTATCTTATCACAGAAGCTCTCAGGTCGCTGTGTGTCCGACCAGAGAACAACACACACACACAATCTGTGTAAAAAAAGTTTTACAGCTAAAGAAAAACTCAAAGAAATCACAGAGGGTCTAATTTTTTGTTACAGACCTGTAGAGACACAAAAGTCCCACTGCACAAGACTGCAGGTAACTAGATATGTAACTTTTCTTAAATCTTAAATCTAACAACGTATTGTTGGGTTAACTTAGTCATTTATTTTTTAATAACATATATATTGGTGTTTCTGAGTCCTTATATAAAGGGTGTAAGGGTGTCATCTGCTTTAGTGGTGCAGGTCGGTTCAGTTCTCAACACACACAGTTACTCAGAAGGTGTTTCCTGTTATTTAAAAACATGACATCATTTCGAGCAGCAGAATTCACAGCTAACACAACATAGTGTCAATACAATATAACGTCTGTTTGATTATTGTCCTGATTTTGTATCTAAATAAAATAACTTAGAAACCTGCAGTCCACAGCAGCTCGGAGACCTCTGTGGGTCGTGGTTCTGGAGAGCAACGCAAACGCTTTTCAGACCAAACCAAACTTTAAAACATCATTAAAATGATCCGCAAACCAAATAAAAATGCAAAAAATGTGACACTGTAAAAGCCGCACAATAATTCTTACTACTGGACTTTTACAACATGGAAACAGTCCAATTTGTGTACAAAAAGTTGATCTGCTCAATTATGAAGTAATTACTAAAGTTTATTAAGCAACAAACTTTTGCGCAGGAACATGTGAGTCTCTTTGCCTGCTGCTATCTGACTTTCGGTCGTCTGAATGGAAATAAACGTCAAAAGCTACGCGACACCCGACTGTTGTTTTTATTAAACTTACAGCTGAGAGGAAGAGTTAGAGAACATCACATTAAAGCCAGTGTCAAGTTACCTGTATCAATCTATATCATAACTAATATATGCTTATTTGTGTACCATCAGCAGCCAGATTCAATTCTAACAGTATTTCTTCTCTGATGTGTAGATAAGGATAGACTTTTGGGTAGATAATAGATTTTAATGTAATTGCAGGGCCGAACAATGACGTCATTCGTCTGAGTGACAGACAGACGCACTTTTAACAGTAAAATATTACGCTGCGATGTGCTTGAGGAGATGAACTGTTAATGAAAGTGTGGATTTAACAAACCCTGCAGTTCTCACAGCCTCCGCCAAAAACGACGCGTTGAGCGCGTCTCAGATGGAGGTGCGTGTGAACCTGAATGACGGGACTCGGGCGCTCTCCAGACGCGTTCGTCGCCGTGTATAACGCGCGGGACGATCGCCGTCAGTCGGCGTGTGTCGGGCAGAATGAGCTCAGCGGAGTCGCTCGCTGCCTCCCGCTCGTCGCCACGGCAACCGGACCAGCATCTGAAAACAACTCGGTTCCTAATGAGGATTTACTTTTTCCCTCAATGGTGGGAAATTTGGGGGCGGAAGAGACAGGGAAAAAATAAGCAAGGAATGACTCCTGGATCCTGCATGCTTGCCACGAACTGGCAAAGCATACTAAACAAACATTCATACTGAGTGAGTGTTTAGTGGGAGTTTTATAGTGGGAGGTATAATGCAAACTCCTGGTGAATTCATTTAATTTGTGCCTTATGAGAGCGCATGGAAATGACAATTTATCCTTAAAATGCAAATAATTTCTTACAAAAATATAAGTCACCTATCCACGTGTTTCCCCCCAAACATTCGTGATTTACTCTCTTCATCAGTTAATGGCTGTGATTTTTTAGTGAAGGACTATGTAACTCCTCTCTCCACGTTTCGTGTATGAAGGGCATTGAGCTCTCTGCTGGAGCAGACTCGCCGCCAGCTTCCACCAAGCCCCCCTTTGTGCTTCAACCCCCTTTCCCCTGGTTTTGTTTTAGCACGGTCAGCCAGTCTCAGATTGCCCCAGCAGATCCAGTCTGGTTGGACTGTGGTGAGGGCAAGAATCCCTGAGGCAAAACGACCCGTTTATCTCTGCCAGGATGTGGGGTGCAGCACTGCAGCGGCAGCTCAGAGAGTCTGTCGCAGTAAGAGAAGAGCTCCAGAAGGCCCGGGAGGAACATTAGAGCACTGCTGTCACTCCAAAACTGTGATCTGTGAATCTTGTGTCTTTGGTGTCTAGTAGAAAAAAAGTCATTTTTTATTCGTAGGAGCTTAACTTTAAATTTTAAGTAGGATTTTTTGAGTCACTGTTTTATCTCTGAACGTTTAAACTCAAAATCAAGTTTGGTACTTCAGTTTTTAAATGATCATCATATTGTCATTTTTTCCCCGTGTATTGACGCAAAATGAATCCAGTTTAGTGTTTAATCCAATGCAAACACTCTTTAATTGAGTCCCTCTGCATGTGTACAAACACAGTCACAAACCAACAAACATCAGATAAATGTCTAAATCTATTCAAATAGACCAATAACAGGATGTCGCCTCCTGTTTTCTATTCCTGCATGTGCTCTGGGCACGAATCTCCTCATAGTGACCTCTGTTCTCTCCCTCAAGTCTCTGTGGGAGATCTCCAGTTCTCTGCAAACGGTGTGACTCTGAGGCAGATGTATCAGGGGATTATTAAAGAATGCTGTTTCTCTTGTGTTCTCATTTACCACCTTTTCTCAGTAACCCTCCCTGTGGATCCACACACTGACACAGAGCTCCGAACAGCCCGGAGCAAGCAGGAGAAGAATGTGGAATGCCGTCTGTCCGCACCAGACAGAATGAGTCAATGACCTTTATCCCGCCAAACTCGACCTCACGTAACATCTAAACAACAAGAGAAACCTTCAGCGAGACATCAGATGCACACAGGTTCCGGATCAGTTTCAGCACTGTTGAAAACCCAGCTAATAGGGAACGTTCTCTAAAAGTTATCCAAAAACAGTAACGTTTGTAAAACGTTTCGTTATATATTATATATACATCAAAAACATTCTTCTTAATTTGTTAGTGGAACATTTAAAAAACGTTGCACAATTGAAAAATGTTTGAGTAATGTTCTTCTTAACAAGCAATGATGTTAAATCACATTTATAAAAGTGGAAATTGTTAAATTGTTAGCGGGTGTGTGTGTGTGTGTGTGTTTCCAGGCACTCGGGGCTTGAGATTTCCTCTTAACATTCCGGATCGTCTTCGTTTTCCATGCAGAGTCTCAGTGTTCCCGTCCATCTTTCTGAATGAGCTCCTTTTATACTGTAATTGGAGATCGTTGTGTGCGGTTACAAAGAGTTTACTGGGCCTCTCTCGTCCCTTCTCTCCTCTCTCTCTGTTCTCTCTCTTATCTCTTGTATACAGCATTTCAGAAACACATGTGTGCACTTTCAGAATGACATGTTTGGTATTTTTCGAAGGTTTTCCCCAGCTGACATGGAACGTTCTCTGAATATTGGCCTCTAAAGTTTAAAACGGTCTCTAAAGTTTTTTCAAGGTTATCCAAAAAGTTCTTACCGTAACTTTAGTAGAACGTGTTTGACATTATATATCATGTATATAAAGATTTTTATTCTTTTATTAGTGGAACGTTTTAAAAACATTTCAGAATTGAAAAATGGTTCAATAGTGTTTCTAAAACCGTCAAACCTTCCAAAAACGTTACTTCAACCTTCATAACATTTGTTTGTAATAGGTTTTGTATATTGATTTTGTTTGTTTGTTTGTTTGTGGGGGCGCAGTCAGAGTTTGAGGCGTCCTAAATGACTTCAGGGTTTCCTGAATTTCGGCATAATCTGTTCACAGGAAATTAAGAAAACTGCATTGTAAACAAACCCTGCAGTTTGTGTTTTAAAATGTGACTTTCCTGTTAGTTTTATGGCTTTCTAAACTGTCTCTCTCTCTCTCTCTCTCTCTGTCTCTTTCTTTCTCTCTGTTTATCTGTATATTCTGTGATATTAGTGTAAATAAACGTTTTTGATTTTACGTTCTGTTGACTGGACTAGATTAGTTACGGACATTTTGATTCCTAAGAATTCATTTTGTTAGAAGCGTAGAATGTTTTTAAAGAACATTTAGGGAACGTGTCTCAGTAATGTGGTCTGTGGTGTTGGTTGTTTACTGTGCCTCAGGAAGCAGGGGCAAGCCATTAGGATTAAGTTACGGGCCTCGTGAATTTAAGTGATGATGGAACAGTTCACCCAAAACTGAAAGGTAGAGCATTATGTGACAAGTGAACAGTTCTGTGTTTCCCTCGCCTGTGTCTTTCTGTCGTATTTAACAGTGAAATTAAACTCGTGTCTGCAGATTATCTACTCTGTGTTTGTTATGAACACTTTAAGAAAACACAGACTAGACAGCCCCCACCAACCTGATGACTGATAGCTAACAGAGACAAAGGACGGTATAAAAATATATTTCTGTTCCTAAAAAGTACAACGCTGGTTTGGCCACAACACGCGATTATGCCTTTGGTTTGTTGATTCAACATAGCGTCTCACCCGGCCAATCAGATTCAGAGCAGTAAACCTTTATAGAGATTATGGAAAACAGTCATATCTTCTATATAATGGATTCATATTTATTGTAATTATGAAATGTATGATGAGATTGAACTCATACTAATGTGAAGTCCACAGTTGGGGTATTAAATCTCTGTGGATATTTTGCTGTCAGGAAAAAATGACACTAAACTGTGCTTTGATCTTTGTGTCTGATGTACAGAAGATCTTTCTGTCTGCACTGAAGCGCTTTCTCATATCTGAGTACATTTACCTCAATATCAGATATTGTATAACCCAGTTCTGAACTGTTTGCTTGAATAGTTGAATAAGGTTTTACAATCACTGTACAGTTTATTGATATAAATTCTTGTCTTTGGGTATTTGACTGTTTGAATATTAGATAATCTGTAAACTGCTTTTAAGAACGTCCAAACATGTTATTATAGCAGAATTACACCGACCATTAACAAAAGTCATGTACACGAGAGAGCAACATCAGTTCATCCCCTCAGAACTCATGTCAGTTCACAGTAACTCTCACCGGATTGGTTATCTTCTTGTTCTGCTGTTCTGCTCTTATCAGTTTATTTATGATGCTGTTAAAATGGACAGCAAATGATCCGAGTTAAACGCTGAAAGCTACAGACGACTTCTGCTGTCTCATCAGTTTGTGATGTTTCAAGAGCCCTTACAAGTGAACATACTCATCCACTTAAAATAACACATCTTAAGCCGTACATTAGTGCACAGTCAGCGAAACTCTGACCACTGTTTTTAAATGCACATATCAGAGTCTCCTTCAATGTGTTAGGACTTAATAAAATAATAATGTCTTGCATATTAAATTAAATGTGTTTTTGCATCAGATCATCAAAGATTTTTGACATGATATGAAGTCGTAAAGTAGTACAAATTACAATACAGTAAATGTATGTTATTGTAAGTAAATACCGTAAATTAGTGTTTTATTATCGGTAAATTATTATTATTACATTCCCAATATAAACTGTAAGTCATCATAGCGTTTCATCTTCCAATCTCAACATCTGCTCATTAGTGCTTTCCCTCATCAGAAGAGAACCAATTTTAATGACCAATGAGGCGCTTTGGTTATCGCATGCCACGCCCCCTCTCTGTTTGGTTTGTTTATCCGAGAGATTTCCGCTGTTGATAAGCTTGATTATATACACACTGACAAACACAAACACACACACCCTGATGTATACACACACACTGACAAACACAAACACACACCTTAAGCATAATTACATTTACTTTGCATGTGAATAAATAGTTTTAAATGAAGTCACATACTTGAATCAGAGATGTTGTCCAAAGGTTTTCATTTAAAGGGACAGAGGCTAGTACAACAATTTGCAATGGTCATTTATGTGTCGCGATAAACTCGCCTGTGAATCTAAATCATGGCTCAGTGACATCATCACGTGATCTTTTTAAATGACGCTTCAGTGACGTTGCTGTTTAAAAAATACATTTCATGTATTTTTCATATCATTTACTTTCATAACTCTCTCTCTCTCACACACATACTCTCTCTCTCAGCTCTCAGCAGTCCACCCCTCCTTCATGTCCTCTACAGAACAAGAAAAGAACAGAAGTTTCTCCTCCTCTCTGTGTGTGAGGCCGGCAGGAATGATCATTTAGTGGCATTATTATTAGGGAAGTCATTTCTCCTCTGTCAGACGAGACTCATGCAGCTGAGAGGGTCTACAGACGACAGAGACCTGTCACAGCTCACGTCAGCGCTGTACGAGGCACGAACCGCCTGGCAAACCCACGGTTCAGATTCTCACATCATTAGTAAATGACTGGCCGTGTGGATGAAGGTTCCTCCTGAGGGGTGTGTTTTACTCCAATTCTATCCCAAAATCCCACGGCCATGCTTGGTTTGGATCTCTTCGTACCCCGCCCACATCCACTCACCCCCAATTTAACTCCCC
>JAZGTJ010012439.1:0-15869 GCA_036877575.1 Botia almorhae
CACTAGCGTCAGTCTCCGGGAATCAGACCTGTGACACTGGCATCACTAGCGTCAGTCTCCGGGAATCAGACCTGTGACACTGGCATCACTAGCGTCAGTCTCCAGGAATCAGACCTGTGACACTGGCATCACTGGCGTCAGTCTCCGGGAATCAGACCTGTGACACTGGCATCACTAGCGTCAGTCTCCAGGAATCAGACCTGTGACACTGGCATCACTGGCGTCACGGTCTACAGGAACCTGTTTGCAGGAAATGTTGTTGTTGTTGTTAGTAATAATCTCTGTGTTTAATGAACTCGAGTGTTTATACAGCAGTGTTTAATGTCTCCAGCTGCTTTTTGTTCAGCAGATGTGTGTGTGTTTATGTGTGTGTGATGAATGTGTAATATACAGGAGTGTATGTACAGTGGCGTCAGATTACAGATTACGAGAAAATACTCATGAGACTTTGGACCCCATTGTATATGTGTGGGTGAATCTTGTTTAATATACATGTTTACACATATGTAAATATATACATGTGTATTTTGCTAGCACACGTGAATATGTTTGTGGTGTGTGTGTTTGTGATGATTTGTACTAATTAAGTGACTCTGGATACATGTTTGAAGAGAACTGGCTGTGAATGTGTGTTTTATAATAAACAACAACTTGAGCTGCCAACATGAGGACAATGCCATAGTAAACCAAGATTGAGTAGAATGAGTAACTATGACAAATTAAGGCATCAGTATTTAAATCCGGCACTTCTCATTGCTGCTGCGCCCTCCACTGGTCATGTTCCTGTTACTGCAGTTTCTGAACACAGTGCTGGACTGTCATCATCACAGACTTTATGTAAATCTAGGGTGGTGTTAAGGTGTTAAGGTGTTAGTCTGCTTGTGTATGGCAGTAGTTCAGACCTCACTGACTGTCTTCCACACTGCAGCTCAACTCACAGACCTCACTGACTGTCTTCCACACTGCAGCTCAACTCACAGACCTCACTGACTGTCTTCCACACTGCCGCTCAACTCACAGACCTCACTGACTGTCTTCCACACTGCTGCTCAACTCACAGACCTCACTGACTGTCTTCCACACTGCTGCTCAACTCACAGACCTCACTGACTGTCTTCCACACTGCAGCTCAACTCACAGACCTCACTGACTGTCTTCCACACTGCAGCTCAACTCACTGACTGTCTTCCACACTGCTGCTCAACTCACAGACCTCACTGACTGTCTTCCTTACTCTCACACTCACTTTCTTTAAGACGGTCATTTGAGGCTTCTGACAATTTGCCTTCCTCCATATTACTGTAAGCACTACTGCTTTCTTATTGCTGCTGCTGATTGCTGTTCTCCCTCCATCTGCTGCTGTTTCATTGGCTGCTGTGGTTTCTCCAGTCTGATGACTGCTGGGGACTCAATGTTTTGCTGCTTTTAACACCCTGTCTTTCTCACTGGGCGGGAAATTGACCACTGTGGCTTTGGCCTTATTTTCGCTCTATTTCACCTGGATTCTTCACCACAGCCTGGATACCCACCACTGCATCCACAGCGTGTACCTTTTCCATCCTAGACCAGCCCTGCGCACTCACTACAGCCTCTGCTCGTCTCCTCAGCCTCACCTAATCTCCTCAGCCTCTGCTCGTCTCCTCAGCCTCTCCTAATCTCCTCAGCCTCTGCTCATCTCCTCAGCCTCTGCTCATCTCCTCAGCCTCACCTAATCTCCTCAGCCTCTGCTCATCTCCTCAGCCTCTGCTCATCTCCTCAGCCTCTGCTCGTCTCCTCAGCCTCACCTAATCTCCTCAGCCTCTGCTCATCTCCTCAGCCTCTGCTCATCTCCTCAGCCTCACCTAATCTCCTCAGCCTCTGCTCATCTCCTCAGCCTCTGCTCATCTCCTCAGCCTCTGCTCATCTCCTCAGCCTCACCTAATCTCCTCAGCCTCTGCTCATCTCCTCAGCCTCTGCTCGTCTTCTCAGCCTCTGCTCGTCTCCTCAGCCTCTGCTCGTCTCCTCAGCCTCTCCTCGTTTCCTTAGCCTCTGCTCGTCTCCTCAGCCTCTGCTCGTCTCCTCAGCCTCTCCTCGTTTCGTCAGCCTCTCCTCGTCTCCTCAAATCAAGTTTTGATTTAAAGATCATATTTTAAAATAAAAGCAGGACTTTTAATGGGTGCATTGAGAGAGTAAATGTGAATCTGCATCTGGCCTCCATCATGCTGCTACACGTCTTCTGCAGATGTTGTATTACTCACATTCTGGATTAGACATAAGAAGCTGACAGCAACTCTTGTTCTCCTCTTTACTCCCTCACATCTTCTCACACGTGCCCCAGTCGTTTAACCTCCTCCTAGTCTGTCTGCCATGCTGTTTCAGTCAGGTGAAACTCTCACCTCTCTGAAGTGTGTGAGAGCGACAGTAAGGTTGAGCAAACGGCTTGGGTCAAAATAACAAGCATGTTTCAGAGTGATGCGTTGTTCAGCCTCAATTTCACACCGTCTCTGTTTCTTTCCTTCAGTAGCAGGCAAGTGGAGGTGCTGTCAGGGCTGGAAGGTGGGGGATTGTGGGTAATTATACTTGAGCAGAGTGAACTAGTAGAGTAAAGAGAAGGTTGAGTGTGTGTTTGTGGCTTAAAGCTGTCTGAGACAAGGCGTGGAAATCTTTTATTTTTGTGTCATATTCTGCTTGACGGTTCTTGTATCTGTACCTCTGTTCTCCATTGTTCCTTGTGTTCATGCTTTCTCTGAAATATCTGACCTGAGGTAAACAACACCCAAACAGTCTTCAAAACACTGTAATAAGAGAACACGCTCTGGCTTGGAGGAGAGACATCTGTTCTGTGTAATGCTGGAGGTTTTGTTGTTGAATCTTCTTGTGAAGCACTTTGAAGATGTTTTGTACAGGTTTCTTGAACGTGTGAAGGGGAGGTGTCTGTTCAGGTGCCTGTAAATAATGATGCAGCTTCTTTAAGACTCAAGTTTTATCCTGACTGACTCCTTCAAAGAGTCTCATTAATTAAAATAAAGAAGAAAAATGTATTTACAAACAAAAGAGTATTTATAACTAAATGAGCAGCTTTTAAAATGATTGACTTTCAAAATTAAATCAAAATGTCCTCTCCAATTTAAATGTCCTCTCCAAAATGAAAACTAACCTGGAGAAAGTCTCATTTTAAAGTTCTGCACCTTTCTGATGACAGTGAGGTTATTCAAACACTAAACATTTACACACTGAACATTTACACACTGAAGATTCAAACACTGAACATTTACACACTGAACATTTACACACTGAACATTTACACACTGAACATTTACACACTGAACAGTCAAACACTGAACATTTACACACTGAACATTTACACACTGAACATTTACACACTGAACATTTACACACTAAACATTTACACACTGAACATTTACACACTGAACATTCAAACACTGAACATTTACACATTGAACATTTACACACTGAACATTCAAACACTGAACATTTACACACTGAACATTTACACACTGAACATTCAAACACTGAACATTCAAACACTGAACATTTACACACTGAACATTTACACACTAAACATTTACACACTGAACATTTACACACTGAACATTTACACACTGAACATTCAAACACTAAACATTTACACACTAAACATTTACACACTGAACATTTACACACTGAACTTTCAAACACTGAACATTTACACACTGAACATTCAAACACTGAACATTTACACACTGAACATTTACACACTGAACATTCAAACACTGAACATTCAAACACTGAACATTTACACACTGAACATTTACACACTGAACATTTACACACTGAACATTCAAACACTAAACATTTACACACTGAACATTTACACACTGAACATTTACACACTGAGCATTTACACACTGTACATTCAAACACTGAACATTTACACACTGAACATTTACACACTGAACATTTACAAACTGAGCATTTACACACTGTACATTCAAACACTGAACATTTACACACTGAACATGTACACACTGAACATTTACACACTGAACATTCAAACACTGAACATTCAAACACTGAACATTTACACACTGAACATTTACACACTGAACATTCAAACACTGAACATTTACACACTGAACATTTACACACTGAACATTTACAAACTGAACATTTACTCACTGAACATGTAAACACTGAACATTCAAACACTGAACATTTACACACTGAACATTTACACACTGAACATTTACACACTGAACATTTAAACACTGAACATTCAAACACTGAACATTTACACACTGAACATTTACACACTGAACATTTACACACTGAACATTTACACACTGAACATTTAAACACTGAACATTCAAACACTGAACTGGCTGGATTCACACAGCACAGCTTCGGTGTTTGAAACATGGCAGGTGATGCTGATTCTGATGTTCTTTATGTACTTGTGAAGGATCCCCGTGTGTACAACAACTGAAGTTCAATCTTCACAAGATCTCTCAGTCTGAGATCAGTGTCGCAATGCAACACAAGCTTTCAAAAGAGTCTCTTTCAGGTGATCTTAGGTTAGTTTAACTCAGTTGTGTTAATATAATTGTAGACTGGCAGTGAAAGATGAATTACACCAGAATAAGCAGGGCATGCAGTAGAACTGTTTACCATATCTGAAACAATAAATAACTGTCAGACAAAATGCTGGATATTGATTTTGAGTGTGTGTCAGTCTATAGGTTGGGTATAGCCTATAGTAACTGTGTGTGTGTTATTGATTGCCAGGCTCAGGGGTGTATGGATAAAGGGTTTGGTCCATAATGAAAATGGCTGGAATGAGTCACACAGTAAATAGTGTGAAGCTGACACACTGCTTGCAGCTACTAATGACACTGACATAAATCCATTCCCAAAGCATGAATTCCCTGAACCCTTCAGCTCCAGACTCCATGTTTTCTGTGCAGCCCTTTTGCTTGAACTCACAATGTGTGAATAAAAGACTGAAGTTTTCTTTAAATGAAAGCACTGCAGGAATGTGTCACACAGCAGAGAGAAATACATCCTAAATGAGACAATGTGTCTCTTTTGAAGGATAAAAAACATGTTTGTCTAACCTCTGAACTTGACATATTTCTGCTATGAGAGAGAGAGAGATCTGTTTCTGTATTAAACTTCACAACGGGAATTTTACTCAAACACTCTTCCTATAAAAGCTGCGTTTTTTAAACTCAAAATGGATTACTTACAGCTGTCACTGCATATTAAGATATGAGAGGAGAATTTTAACATCGAAACAAAGACACACTTCAGCTTTAAGACAGTCAAGCATGCAGCACTGTGTAAATGTGTGCTGATCAGTAAAGTCTCACTGCAGGTGGCTGTTCTTGATGATTAAAACATTCGTTTGCAGATTTTCTTTTGTAAGATATTTAGGAGTGAGTTCAAGCTCCGCCCCCATCCTGCACGGAACACAAACTGTGTCTTATGTATAACAGATAGAGGTATAAATAAATGCTCATTCTTGCTGATGTCATGTATCATTCAGGCAGACAGGAGAGAAATGTGAGTGAGGAGCAGCAGCTGAGGGGCACAGAAATCTGGACTGGAGAATAAAATGTGCTTTCTGTCACTGCTGCAGTGTTTGTTGATTTTGTGGTTAAATGATGACTAGCGGTTCCTCTCATCACCTCCTTTCTTTCTGTTCTCCTCCTGCATCTCTGCTCCTCACATTTTACAGACATGATGAGTGTTGCCGTGGCACTACAGTGTGTCCAATCAAATCAGCTTGTGTCATCAGGACATGCACGCAAGAGGAGTAATGACACAAATAAAACCTCTGTGATCAAATCAACAAACATCTTTTGATAGACACTGTCCAAATCTCCCAGAGGTCACCAATATATATCTACCTTTCCCCCTCAGTATATATATATACATTGTTTGTATATTATATATATTGTATACAGTACATTATATATATTGTTTATATAATGAATTGTTTGGTGTAAATTAGCTTTCAGGGCTAACTGCACTGTGAGCAGGGGACAGGTTGTTAGCAAACATCGATAAAGTCATTAAACCAATCTATAGTCACTAGAAGATGCTGAAAAACTGTGTGTGCGTGTGTGTGTGTGTCTCTGTGTTGCTCTTTACTCTTTACAAAGAATGTATGAGACAGTCTCTGGAAAGCAACAGAACAGAACAGCTATCACGGTCCCCAACCCAGCCGCCTCAGGCAGGTGATGTGCTCTCAGAGCAAAAGCTTTGACTGACATTGAAAATATCACAGTCACAGCTCTAAAACAAAGCAAAGACACATACCCCTGTAGATATTTTGGACTTTAATCTATATATTTACTCTATAAAGGCCCCCACACACACAACATCAAATTCAAATTAATTAGCAATAATTAGAAGTTAATTGTCTGTGACAGTTAAAAACTGACAAACACTACGGGAGATATTTTCTTCCCCTCAGCTATTGCTGTTAAACATTCTCGTATTATAAGAGTTTAACTGTGTCTGAGCGATTAACCAGGAGACATTCAGATAAATGGAAGCATTTAAATGTGTGCACCTGTTATCATCGTTCTACACAGACAAATACTGTACAAATCATCTCATGTTGCATATGTATTCGTTTATTTATTTGCTTTTAAGATTATCTCTGTATCTTTCATAATTTCCTTTGTTTAGAATTGTTGCTGGTTACCTACAAAGTTATTGTGGTAACTTTAGTCTGGTTGCATGTAAACATGACTTGTTTTTAGGCGGATGACTGTGTCAACCAATCAGATTCGAGCTTGAAAGATTGAGAAAGTGCTTTCCAGTTCGCTGTGTTGAGGTTGTTAGGTGGATGAAGTAATTAGTGTCTCTGTAAAGCAGATCACAAACATAACGTTTCAGTTCATTGCTGTTTTGTCCTTAAAAATCTCCTGAAGCACTTTAACACAGTGAGATGAATGTGTTTCAGATCACCTGCAGGGTTTTAATGAGCCCGGAACATTAAATGTCGCAGATATTGCGGTTTTGTCCTGATTCTGTCTGATCCCTGTTCTTGAAATCTGAATAAGGTGGCATGCTGGGATATGAACCACTCTGGAACCCCATGAGCTGATCTCTGTGGGCAGAACCCTCCAGGCACAGAACATGATTAGTTCTGACAGAACTCATGTTCTCTGAGCTGTGGCTTGGCTGTAAAATGTGGAGTTTGTCTTTTGACCTTGATTGAACCTGTCATGAGAAATATTTCTTAACATGCGAGAAGAGTCAGAGCAACAGAGAGGGACTGAAGCTCTGTTCCAAAACCTAGTGAGTTTTTCCTGTCACTGCCTGTACAGAGAGCTGCCTTCAAAAGCAGAATTCTAGCCATCATTGGGCCTCATAAAGGATTGATGTGTGAGCAACTCATGTTACACAAACAGCACTCACTGTTCAGTGTAGAATATAGATATATAAAGATGTATGTAACCCTCTGTATTATTTGTATTCGTGTTTTTGTTTGTTAATAAAAAAATAAAGATGTATGTATGTATGTATGTATATGTGTGTGTATATATATATATGTGTGTGTGTGTGTGTGTGTGTGTGTATACAGTTTGAGGTTAGCATATTGCTAGGCTAATGGCATAATACTTTAATAAGCATAACACATACAGTAGACATGCCATTTACACAGGCAACATTTTGATGATTTTTGGACAGCTGTTAGTATATTATTTTGTATTATCTAATTTTTGTAGATAATTTAAACAAATATTTTGGGTATTTAATTTAATTGTAAAGTATATTGGTTAGGAAAACATGCCTTCCACAGAAGCGAGTTTTTTGGTCTCTTTCTGACATTTTGCAGGTGTTGCTTGTTTTTAATGTGCGTCAGTACATCTCGCCTCTTATTTTTTTATTTTTTGAGAGTTTAAAAAGGCCGTTTGAGGAATGTCATGTTTCTCTGAGAGACATTTTTACTGCAGCTCATTTAAATGTGAGAAGTTGCATCTTAATTTGATTCACATCAGATCTTGAGTCAGAGAGATTTTCATATAAATCTTTCTGACTTCACTCATAAACACTAAAAACTCACTCCTCACCTAGCCGTGATTTCAAAGCAACTGTATGATTGCATGTTTTTTTAATTGATTTCACACAAAGATTCTCTCGTCTACTGTTATTAGAGTAATACTGGTTTAAGAAAAAACACAATATAATTCAAATATATGAGCATACACCATTTATGACAGTTTAACACATACATGTTAGAAGTACACACATATTCAAAAATATGCATTAAAGAGATTATAAATAATTTTAAGTGGGCTACAGAAGTTTACTAACAGTACATCTAAGAAATGTGTGTTTTTATGGAATGTGTGTAAATGTGTACAGCACGTCTGTCACGTATGTTCTTACTCTGGTCTGAGTCTATATCTTTCAGTTTGCTGTTGGGTTTAAATAAAAATTTGTAGTGGATTTCTGGTGCTTGTGCTTGTCCATCATTTCTCTGTTTATGGTCCATCTGAAGCTTTTAAGAGCCTCAACTCCATTAACTTTAATTAAAGCTTCATGGCTAAATGAGCTAACAGAGGCTAAATAGCCGAAGTGGAGTGAGGTTAACTGTGTGACCACCTGCTGAAGAAGAGTACAGCTCTGGATTATTCAGGTACAGATACATTTATTACAGTATGTGTACAGTAAGTCTCTCTACAGTGGACTCTTCATGACCTCATGTCATGTAAACAGTGAGTTTTCCTCTGATGGTTTCAGCTCTTTCCTGTTTGACATCATTAATAGAGTGGAAATGCCAGAGTGTGGCAGAACACACAATATGTGCATTAAGTATTAGTTTAGACTTAACTTTGCACTCAATTATATATCATATTAATATATATTAATACTTTGTGTTAAAACCATGTCAGTTTTGTGTAGAGACTGTACTTTATGAACTTTTTAAAGTTTGATTATTTGTAAAGCATAAACAGCACCACACTGGACCACATTAATTCATGTGAGTGCACAATTGAGCAAAATATAAACCAATGTGCAAGTGGTTTCTGAATAATACAAAAATCCTATTGTGTCAAATCATATTTAACTGTGCTTTCTGCTCAGACCTCATTAGATCAGCTGATCCATCATAAAGTACCAAAAAGTATGAGTGAAGATTATGGGAAGCTTTCAGCTGTAGGCCTTAGCTCAGTCATGCTGCTTTTATATAAGAAGAAAAGTCCACACACTGTGCTGTCACAATACTGTCAGCAAAACTGTACTGCCTGCTTGTACAGTTCTGCCCTCTGCTTTAAAACTCCCTGCAAAAATCCCCAGCGTCCTTTTTCAATTCAGCTTCAAGATATGAATGAAATTACTTTTGGTGTGAATAGTTTCGATTAAAGCCCAGCTCCCATACGGCTGCGAGTCCACTGCTTCTCTGGAGGACGATAGCTGAGGTTCCTCTGGCTTTCCTCACTCACTGTGAGTCATGTTAAATATTACATGAGGACAGTGTGTGTACAGTATCTGCATCACTTCTGAGTACTGTATGTACGATGCTGCTTTTGTAAACAGGAGATCTGACAGCTGATCTCCGCAGCTGGATGAAGTATGCAGTGTTTGTCTGACAAACTGTGTATGAGGAGACAGAGTGTGATTGTTGATATCTACAGTCAGGGGCGCCGCTAAGGGGGGAAAGTTAGGACAATTCTAAGGGCCCACACCCTCTAGGGGCCCCCAGAGATCTGCTTTATTAGTAATAACACTACTAGGGGGGCCCAACCTCATATTTTGTCATAGGGCCCAAAATTGCGAGCGGCGCCCCTGTCTACAGTAGACGTCTCTCAGATTGTGGGTCTGTGTGTTGTGATGTTCTCAGTGTGTGTCTGTCATTTTTATAGCCTTATAAAACATGGTGGACATTGGGGAGTCTATCTCATCTTCTCTCAGCCATGTGACAGCATAAGCCGACTCTGACAGCGTTCTCTTAAAGAGACGGTTCACCCAAAAATAATCATTCTGCCATCAAATGCTCACTGTTATTTTTTTATTTTATGTGGAACACAGAAGGGGAATTTTTCTGACTTGGGCTGTCACGTGCTATAATGTAGACTATTATTATTATTACAGTAATTGTATAAAATAATACAATAATTAGCCAGATGCAGCTGTTTATCACTATATTTAAGCTCTGTTATGTAAATTGTTTTGTGTTTTTATTGGTGGTGTTGTGTAAATCTCTTCTGGTGTTATTTATTTTATAGTTTGAAAGAATTGTTTTCGTGTCAGATAAGTAGAATTCAGTACACAGAGTAAGGTCCCTTCACAAACACCAGCATGATTTCTGATCTTCAGCTTGTCCTTCGACATTTTCATTTGAAGCCTGTGACTGCTGAGATTTCTTCCTAATAGCTGCTTTTAAACGTTTATGTTCTGTCCTCATCTGCCACCTGTTTCACACGCAGCTGTGCTCAAACGACACAGTGTGTCCTTCATTTCTGTCTGTTTATTGCTTAAATTGTTTTTGTTTTCTTTTCTGTGTCTAATGTAAGCAATCACGCTTCACAACACATTTCAATATTACCTCCATTATCACATCTCATCTCAGACGCTCCTCGTGTGTTCTTTGGTTACCGGGGTGATCTGTTCTGCGTGAGGTTGTCATCACAACGGTTGTTGGTTTCTCATCTGAGGTTCTAATCCTGACTAATAGTTGCCCCCCCTCAACCCCCTGTGATGAGTTTCAGACAATTAAACACAGGGGTGTGTAAGACTTTAAAGAGAGAGAGAAAGTCAGTCTGTGGATTTCTGTCTGTGATGCCTGAAGATTTGTATCTATTAACATTTCTGTTCCGAAATCAACACCCAAACAAACACACCCCTCCCTTTACCGCTTCACACACACACACAAATAACACACACTGTGCAACACAGGCAACAACTAACAGCTGGTGCACACGCCCCCTATTGCTGATTGGCTACTAGAATGTTATGGTGTTGTGGTGATCGGTCTGCTCTACTGTGTGCTAACACAATGTATTATTAACACACACACACACACACACACACACACAGACATCTAGCAAATATTCACAAATCTGTTAGTTTGTGTTTTAATTTCAATTTTTAACAGTGTTTCTCAAAAATCGCTCACTGCATGTGTCTCGTGGCTGTTAGAGGTTGGTCTGCTTATGTTCTCTGCAGTGCATCGATGGTTTGCAGAAACCTTTCTTAATTATAATTTACTATGAGCAAATTAAAGTTATTAATGAATGCATAAATGAAGTAATTGTGTAAATATCTCAACACACTGTGCTAGACCGGCATGATGTTACAGTTCATTAGAAAGTGTTGCTTTAGATCACATCTCGTGTAAAGATGTGCAGTTTATCCCCTTATTTCTCTCTCTGACAGAAGACTGTATGTCAAACCTTCATGAACGATCATATTGTTCTTTTGACCAGAGTAAATCTTTTCCAGTCAGAAGATGAGATATCATCAAATCTCTGATCACACCAGTAATAAATGAACCACAGGACACAGTGGGACGGCGCCGAACAGAATCTTTCTCCAGAATTATCACTGAAAACAATCATCAGCCAGTCCAAAATACAGCAGCCAGAGTTCACATCTATGGCAGATGTAGAGGGTTTAAAGTTATATAGTTAACGTTCTGTGAGAGGTGCTGCTGTGGGTTATAACTGCTCACTTCAGTAGTGCAGTTACTAATCTTAAATCACTTATATTTTCCTTCAGTTTTGATAAGAATATGAAATGTCTATATCTAAATTTAGTGAGGAGATTTCAGGGTGGTGTATTGCTGTTTGGGTCAGTTGTTATGTTTTTTGGATTGTTTCAGGTTGGGGTTTATAATCATGAAAAATTGATAATTATTATAAATAATTATAAGTTTATAATTATTATGAATAAATATAATTATTATATAATTTTAATAAATTATAAATGTTTTGCTTTAATTTATAGTAATACATTTTTGCAGTGTGATTTAACTTGTCATATTTTCACTCATCTTCTTAACAGTGTTTGTTTTAATTTCCCTACTAGCTTCATTTGAATGCTTTTCATCTTTTTAAATTAATTAGTTTAGCTGTTAATTAGTGTGTTGAGTTTAGTCAGTCGTGTGGTTTCGTTTGCCCAGTGTGACTCTGAGGAGCCTCACAGGAAAACCAGCAGGAAAGAAATTCATTTCATTGTGAGGTGAAGTAGAATACAAGTGTTAACATCAGTAGAAAATCATTCTGTCTCCTAAAAATATGCCAGAAAGACGCAATCCAGTGACTTTCATTTACCTCAAGAGATAATGAAAGAGAATATATTTCCCCTGCGGATGGTTCAGTTATGTTTCATACATTTAAAAACAATGCTACAGGTCTGTTCTTAACCTAAAACCTTCTTCACCACGGGTACATCCATATTTATTAGCATAGTTATTAGCTGTTGGTGCTTTCTGGCAATTTGGCTCGTTAATAAAGAATGTGAGGTCACAGTTACTCATTTGTCTTAAATTAACAACAGCTTCAAAGGTCACATATCCAGAATTCAGTGTTTATAAATATCCACTGGTGTTGTTTGTAATACATACACTTTAAATAGTGATGTGCCAGGAGGAGGATGAGTGCTAGTCGTGAATGTTTGGGGTTAAATCTACAACCCCTGTGTTGCAGCCCGTATGTTCAACCATTAGGCCAGTGCTCCAGTCCAGACTGAAGCAGGTGACACTCTGAAATGAGTTTGTCAGGATGTCGCCAGTGTGAAGACACATCTCCTGTCTGCCATTGGTCAGATTCCTACCACACTCACACCTGTCAGACTGCTCAAACTAACAGCAATGCTGAAAGCACAGAGCGACGTCAACACTATACAGATGGCTTATAAAACGCTTCAATAGCACACAGTATTATAACAGAATAAATGACAGCTTTAATTGTATGTGATTTTGAACTTCAGATTACAGGTTATGCCGTTTGTTAAGCATGGTGCAGTTGTTTAATTAAAAATGAGTATTATCAGGATTTTTAGCAGTGTTCCGGCTGTGCTGTGAAAATATTCATTAACTCTGCATATGTGTTATTGTGAATGAGAATGGTTCGTTTAGGCACATATTGCGCCGTGCTCTGAAGTGTGTTTGTGTCTCTGAGTTTGATTGTATTTTCATGTGACGTTCTCATCAGCAGTTCTAGAACTAGAAAACCAGCTCAGTTCTGTGTTTGTGTGTTTGTGTTGTGTTTACATCACATGAAGTGCTGGAACATCACGTTTGCCTGCTGATCTGAATTCTTGTGGTAGAGACACAGTGAGTCAGTCTGTTGAATGTTCTACAGAAAACAGAAGATCTGTGAGATCTTGTAACTGGTCGAGTATCATTGCTCTCAGTGTTAAGTCATGAGTTTGAGTTTCTGGGATCATGCAGTTGTTTTTAACTCATGGTGGGGTAAAATGCAGACAGAACAAACTGTTTGGGTTATAAATTAACGTGTGCCTGGATTGTTGTTACCCAAAAACGAATTAAAACAAACAAACATGTTTTCCTGCTTATGCTTGAGTCTCCTTTATATAACTGTTCCACATTCTGTATTAATGTAGCTGAACAGAGATACAGAAAACAGACAGTGAGCTCTGGAAACAGATAATGCATCACCTTGCTTAAATATGCACGTTTAACAGGAGACGCTGCAGAAATGCTCCATTAATTCAGGATTGGGTTACAGTTGAACTGACTGTAATCAATCATGGTGGAGCTGTGTGGTGTACAGTAGGTGAATGCAGGACTCAGTGGAGCTGTACTGTAAAAGCGTCTGTGTAAATCAAACCCTCACACACTTCCAGTCAAATATTCTGTGCTGCTTTTACTGTCAGTATCATATCTACTGTAAATGGGGTGGTAGCCTGTGCAGAGGTACTTCTGCTTAAACATAATGGATCCACTTGGAACTGAAGAGGTTTTGCAGACTGGTGTCATAGAAAAGCCAAAGCCCTTTTATTCTCATATTCATGTTTAAATGATACACAAAGTGACTGTGTGGCAAGTTTATGAATATTATAACACAGGGGTCTTTAACCTTATGTAGGTTCTGGTCCATAATCACATGCATATAGTGTAATATGTGTGTAAATTCCATATAATGTACAATAATGTATCGGAAAGCCATTAAAATGATCATTATTAATGTATAAAGTCATAAAAACAAAAGCACATTTTAAAGTGGGCGGTCAAACGTTTGAAACTGTTGAACTTTATTGACTTTGTTTAAACATTTTTTACATTTTTGTTTAATGCGTATTTTCATGTTTTCTCAAAAATTTGTTTGAGAATGTGATGGTTTACCTGTCGTTAAAGACTTTTGGTGTTGCGGTACGTGAACTGTTCGTCTTTAGTTTAGAGAGTTCAAATGTCCAGAACTGTTCAAAGGTCAGCTGAAAGGAACTGTGGTTGTCAGCTTCTCAAAATAAGGTTTATTTCTGAAGTGAAGGTGCACCTGTGTACTCACCAGTGTACAGCTCACTCTTTATTCAGTGAAAGAGTATCACCACACATACACTCAGCCTATAAAAGCAGTACTTCACAATACTTGTCTTTTGTAGCCTCGCTTTCCCACACACAGCTGAAAGAGAGAGAAAGCTTTCTAGAGTCTCGTTGTCTCCGTCACAGGCACACTTTAATAAATAAAGCTCTCCACGAGTGAATATCACAGATGGATGCTTACAGTTCTCAACCGTACAGAAACATTTCATTAGATGCGGTTGCTGAGTCTGTATGCTTGTTTAGAGTAACAGAGTAACTGACTAAAGAGCAAATGAAAGGCATAAACTCAGCACTAGCTGAGTTTCACCCAGTTCACTATTTAGCTGTGTTCTTTTTCTGTGACTGAATCCATTAGTCATTATTTAGTAACTTATGTTTCAGACAAAGTTTTGTCAGTTTAAATTCATTCCAGCAGCTGAGTATTTTTATCATTTTCTGTGTTCAGGGTAATATTTCTTGCGGTGTGCTACTGTTGTGTGTACAGTACATGACAGTTCAATCTCAATCTCATCTCTCTATCGACACCTTTGGTTATGAAGCAGCATTGTTTTGTTGAGTCTCATGTTTGAGGTGCATATTTTCCAGTAATTGATTATGTGTTTTCTGTGCAGTCATTCACACAGAGTGCCACACAATAATACATTTTTATTGTGATATATCTCTGATACCCCACCATCCTAAACAAAGAGCTGTGATTGGTCACATGTCGGTGATGTCAGGTTTCAGGTCTGACACTGTTACATCAGTCTGTGACATAAATGGGGATGTAGTCTAATAGCTGATAATGAAACAATTAAGCCCACAGATAAAGTTAATGACCACAAGTAAAACAAGATGAAAGTGTAACCGCTGCTGCTTCATAAGCAGAGATGAAATGTCATGCACGTGTGATTTGATGCAGTTCTGAGGCTTTATTGATGATGCTCAAACCTCGAGGGAAAGGAAGCAGATTTTAAAAACTCATGTCCTGCATCCCTCATATCTCTTAACTGAGAGCAGAAAATCACCTGTAATATAACCTCCTGCTGTTTTAAACACCAGATTATTTACCCAGCCTTACAAGACAAAATAAAAATCCATACATTTGCCATTTTCATTACATCAAGCACAGTAAATCTGTAAACCCACAGGGAGAGTCAGCAGCAACATTATATTCCATTAATGCTAAGCAGGAAAAATGATATACACCAAACACAACTTTCAAAGCCCTCAAGCAGATGTGATGGATGTCTGAACTTCCTGTTCTTCTGTAAGGCAGATTATATAGACTTGTTTCCCAGGTGACTCGTGTTCAGAATAGAATACTGAAACTCTGCTTACTGTATACAGCACACTGTATATACTGTATACTGGTATGTGATAC
>JAZGTJ010012440.1:0-15868 GCA_036877575.1 Botia almorhae
GTGTTGTGTTTGCAGCTATAGTTGATTGTTATTGTTGTTGCATAGCAACATTACTGTTTAAATGCAGTATAATAGAAGATAGAAGATTTAATAGAAGAATTATAAACTTTTTTGTTATACCACTTTTGTATGTGTGTTTAAATTAGATAAACAATAAGGTATGAGAGGCTGTGCCTTATTATGATTGTAGTCTATTTAACCATACATTGCATATTGTAAGCTATGCAGCCCAGCTTCTCAAATCTTATTGCTTTATTAAACTTGGAATACTGGATTTAATGTTTCAACAATGTAACCACCTGTTTCATCTTGCTTATGTTTACTGGCCATGAAACCAAACAAACACCCTGGGCAACATCCTGCCCACCCTGTTCTTTTCCTTGAATTACTATTTCTGTGTTTTGTGTACAGAGACAGAAACTTGTACAGAGTCTTGTACATTTTCCAAATGTTTCTGATATTATACAGAGTTCATGCACAGTGCATCGCATCTTTGAGGGATGTGGTCTATTGTCTACCCACTAAACCACTGTCTACCCGCTCTTGTTATCCAATCTACACCAGTCAATCTACAAGTCAATCAGACATTGTGAATATTGTGTACAGCTGTTATGACATCACTAACCATGTTGGCCTAATCACCATCTACATGCAACAAGGAAAAATCATTACATTATCCTCTGTGGTTGATTGGCCAGTGATGAAGAACTAAGAAAGTCTGTCGCAAAATCAATGCCCAAGCCAAGCACTGCAACATGCATTAACTCGTGTTGAGTGTCCCATGTTGAGTGTAAATAATTGTGCACAGGAAAATGGGTTTCCACTTTCTGTTGATGTCTCTTCTGCAATCAAAAGCAGTGCAGGTCCCATAAAAAATATCAAGCTCACACAAGAGGAACATTTTGCCTAATCACGGTTTCTCTCTGGCTTGGTGAATAATTGGACCACTGTTTTGGAATAATTTGGCAAATCCCAAGTGTAGATTTAACTGCCTTTTGCAGCTGTATACCAAGAAATATGTATTTGTAAATTGGATACCAGTAGTAATAATTATAAAATGCAGGTTGGCTTTTGCACGCAAGACTATCAAAATCATTTTTATAAACTGATTTGTGTTAATGTGTTTGAACCCTAAACACATTAATATTACATTACATTTTAACACACAACCATGTGTCTCCTATATTTTGCATAAACACACACACACGAAAACACATGACCACAGTTACCATAATCACCACACCCAATCACCCATAATCAGCCAAAAAACATTTTTTTATTTCTTTCACACGTCATGGATTTACATGGATAAGTTTAAAAATCTCCATCCTAACAATACACTGTACACACTGTACATTTTGGTGCAGTATTACTTTAATACGCAGTACAGTGAACAGTTTATCTAAGGGAATCATTTGGAATGAAGACCTTGAAGCGCTCTGTGCACCAAATGGACTTTATTATTTGGTGAAGTGTTGCATTTGATAATACAGGATGTGTTTTTTCTATGTTTCCTCTGCTTTATTGATTCCACACAAACCTGCTTGTTTGCGAGGGAAGTCTTCTAGTAAACAACAAACAACTGATCGATTTACTATTGTGTAATTAATAGTGTGAGAAAGAAGATAAACTAGAAACAGAAAGAGCATGAAAGAGGGACTGTGTGCCAATGATGGTGGGTGATCGTCTTTTCCCTGTGCATGATGGGTAGTTCTATGAGACAGCATGTGTGTAATTGTACATGACTGTAGCCCCAGTGGGGTAAATCAGTGGATAGTATGGCATAATGGCCTAGATAATTTCTCCCATCCATCATAGGTTGTCCTTCTCGGTAATGGTACAACAGTGTACAGTACAGTTGGAAACATTTAAAATAACAACACATGTCTTAAATCCTCCAGAGAAAAACATTTACATGTGTGCATCTGCCAGACACTTTTATCCACAGAGTTCAATGTGTAAATTTTTATCATCAAATGTTCCCTAGGATTGAACCCACAACCCTAACATTGTAAGCCAGTTGAGCTACAGAAATGCTAGATTTCATCATTTATAACAAATGCTGATGTCGGATTGGTCACATCTCTTCATAAGCACATATTTCTGCTGACAGATGTGCTAATTTGTTCATTTAGCTTTAGGACTAAATAAATGTAGTCATGTCAGAACGGTGGTGCAGCAGTAATATGCAAGTGATTAGGCTTCATCAGGGATGCAGGTTCAATTCTCTGCATCATGTGCTGATACAACCCCCTTTTTTGTAGCAACATACGACAAAATTCTTGAAAGATTTTCCAAAATAAATAATATAAGTATAAACATTTAAATAAAATTACTTTCTCAATCATGTTTCCTTTTGATTCTGCACCCAGTATTAGACTTTCTTTATCAGATAACCAGCTTCAGTGCAGTTTTCAGTAAATTTGCATCTGAAGTACATATAGATGAGAAAAACAGACAAAACTGATTATTCCATATATGAAAGTGTTCTGACTCTGGACCCGATTCAATGCACATCACATCTTCATCAGCTTGAGCAGATGTCCACCTGCCCTATCCCAGTAGTGCTTCATGGCTCCACCCACCCCAGTTTATAGTTTCTGGGTCTGATGTCCATAAAACACATGTGAGTCAGACACAAACATTAGTCAAACCACATTAAAGAAATTCTCTCACTCTTCATGTTTATCGTCCAGAAGGGTCTGAATGATTTTCCCTCTGTAAACAACGTAACTTACATAACAACACAACTCAAAGAAAAGGTCACTGGAATTAGAAAGTCAGACATGGACATCCCATAATGCAGCCAAAACAAAGCAGCTTAATTTAGCATGACTCATCACTCATCCAATCAGATTTTACAACCATAATCTTGTTTTTCCACAGGTGAGAGACTGTGTGCGAGTTTGTGACAGTATCGCACTACTTTGCTCTGTTATGTCATTATCAACTAGTATTTTGATTGTAATTAAACTATGATAGATCCCAATAGTCTGTTTCTGTTTGCCATTTCTCTGTTTCTCAGTCCAGATCATAAGCTTCGAGTTCTACTGACCTACAAACTAAATTTTAGTCTATGGAATGCATGACTAAGCCAAACACTGTACCATTTATAGTCCTGCTCTCTCATCCTATGTTTTACAGCATTTGTGACTCCAATAATTCCTTTCACATTTCGTGAGACCTAGTGATTTTGTGTGTGTGTCTCTCTCTGAAACCTGCTCTATAAAGACCGATGTTGACTTTAAAACGGTTTTCCCTGTGCCAGCAAACGTTCGTTATTAGAGCATTTTATTTTACTGGAATGTTGCCAGTTTGGCTACAGTAACCACGCACAGCGATTAAAGCCCTAGTGATGTCATCCTTAGGGAGCCTCCCGGTTGGCCGGTGCTAAATCACAGATCAGAGCTGTGATGCTGTGGCTTGGCACCGAGTCTTTGTGGCCTTATGTTTGGGGGAGCGGACCAGAGGCCTTTACACACCCATACACGCACGCTACCAAACATTTGCAAAACAACCAGAAACCAAGAAGCTGTGGAGTATCTTTCACCAGTCCAATCATTATCTTAAACTTCATGAACGTGTGTCTCACGCACATACTTACAGCATTGCAAAACACAAATGATCCATTGCCACAAAATAGGCCAATAATATACCTTTTAATTAGTTTATTTAATCATTATCATTAATCTAAAACTTTTGTTGGACTCAGTTTGGTCCTAATTGGCATAATTAGAGAACAAATTGCTGGATAAAAAATTAATTGCATTAATATTTGCAGTTTATAGCCTTTATTTACATTTCATTAATAAGATGCACAGGCTAGCCCATCTGTCCTTATGCGTCTGTGTGTTCTTTGCTAATATTGATTCTGTAAGTTTGCGGTTACTCTGCTAATAGACTCTTTACATAGACATCAAGGCCATACAGACTGAAGGGAAATGCTCGGATTGGCTGTCTTCCAGATGGCTTCCTCAGTGTGGGACAGCCTGTCCATTCACCCTGTACATCAACGCAACTGTATCCAAAGGAACCTTGAGAACTCAATAAAACACTCATAAAAACAGACATATCACCATAAATAATGGTCCATATAATTTGTGAGGAATATTTCCAGGTCTTATAAAGCTACACAATGGCTTTCTGATTATATAACAGCCCCAGTCTCTGTTTATTCTAAAATGTCCACATCACAAGTGTTGCACTAAAAATACTTGTGAGAAAGATGTATGAGAAAGACTAGCAGTTGTCATTGTATGCTAAATGTTTTCGCATTGATTACATTATTTGTTATTGGTATTATGACAAATGTAATAGACATCATTCCAAACATACAGGTCTGACATGAGTACATGATGACAGTTCCTTTTTTGTTGAACTGTCCCTCATTTCAGAATCAGTTCAGCCATAAAGGTGTTTAGAAAATAGAGAGGTAATGACAGATTATAGATGGTCCAGACAGACAGCATCATTCCTGTCATAGGGGTATTGTGTCACAGACAGACACTGTTAACTAATCTCTTTCTGATGCAGACATTACACTGTACAAAAGTGTTCCAACCCTAGATACACAAAACTAGGACTCCACTGTGTAATCCTGGAGAGAGTAGATGCACTCTTAAAAGTAAAGGTTATACAGTGATGCCATAGAAGAACCATTTTTGGTTCCCGAAGAACCATGTTTGGTTCCCAAAGAACCATTCAGTTTAAGGTTTACAAAAAACAAGTTCTTTGTTACCTGTTTATAGTCTACAGAACCTTTATCAACACAAAGAACCTTTTGTGCAAAAAGAAAGGTTCTATAGATATTAAAGGCTCTACGACCAAAACGGTTCCTCTGTCATTGTGAAGCATCTTTTTTAAGAGTCGACAGAGCAGAACTGCATTACGGCAGATTATTGCAGATTCTTAAAATCCATCCAGGATTACGTTGGAATATGTTCTGCTCTCATCAATATATCTTGGAATATTACATACACTTCTCCATTACAACACTCATTATTGGAATGATCAAAGTGTGTTTTTGTATTTACTGTAAGGCCGGGCGGACAAGCTCTTTCTCCCTGGTTCCCACCCTTTCTCTCTTTCTTACTGACAAAAACACCCAAGTAAGTATTTTCACATGTCAAAATGTTTTCTCATAAAAAGCGAGTACAAACACAGGATTAAGTCCATGGCACATCTCACCAACTGTCTGCCAGTGGGCTTGCAAACAAACCGCAAGATTTTGAGAAGAATGGAAGATGAAGTGTTTGCTTGTTAAAAGAATCAAAGCTGAGTGGAATTTTAAGCGCTCTTAGACACGGATGTGCAGGATCATGCCGATGTGCGTGTGTGTTCGAAGGGAGTTTCCTCAGCTGTCCAGGGGCATCGTGCATCTATTTTCCTTTAACTCACCTTTTGTGCTAGGTGACTTAAAACTAAATTAGTAGTTCTTTATTTTAATTAGAGATATATTAGTTTAGTGGTATAAATGTCTTTACTTGTGCAAGGGAAACAGCATACACGTTCCAGTCATATGTATCTAAAGTCATACGAGTTTAGATGATAGAATTTTCAGTTTAAACATGACACAAACCTCTTCAGTTTTAATGGGTAGGACAGAAGGAGTGGCAATTAAATGGGTGGCTATGGCTTAGTGGTTAACCATCTAGGCTGGTACCTGATAAGCTGTGGGTTTAAACCTCAGAAGGGGCAATCTGTGTGCTACCGGTAACTAAGCCCTTGAGCAAGATGAACTACCCAATGTTGTCAGAGGGAGTCAAAAATTTACTTAATTTTTTTAGTAAAAATATACTGCAAGTCACTTCGAATAAAAGCAAAAATAAATAAATGTAAACACGTTTCTTAAAGTTCGAATGTACAGTCCTATCCCTTGCCAAGAAGGGAAACAGAGTGTAACATTCACCTCAGAAACCAACACACAGCCGTGAGACGCCAGGAAGACGCGTGGAGCCACTGAGGAAGATGGAGGAAGAGGATGCTGGACGTCTCTCTCTGTCACCAGCAGCCTGACATAAAAATAACAGTTTAACTTTATATACAGACACACTCACAGTAACACACATTCCATATTCTAAATTTAACTTTGTGGATGAGTGGATTGTTCTTTTGCTTTACTTCGAGTGAGGCAGGAAACTGGATGAGAGAACAGACTGATGGTATCGGTGGAAATGTGTCTCAGATTCACTTCCATTACTAGAGATTTTCACTTGACAGGAGAAAGAGCTTCTTTTGGTTGAAGCATGAGGACGCTCATCCTGCCTAAATAATGAAGCTCCTTTCACATTTTTTCACTCTGCGGTTTTCTTCAATGCATTCAACACATACATTTTCTCACTTTGTGTGTTTCCTAGAAATCAAACCCATGGTTCATGTCTTTGCCAAGACCAATAGTGTGAATGCCACAGAATGCAATAATATGCCCTGAATTTAGAGCTAATGCTATACTATTATTTACCTCAGACACAGCTAACCCCAAACACAGTTTTCCGCGAAGCTACCATTCTGGAAAAATAAATCTTCATTTAACAATATATGACTGCTTTTTAACCAAAACAATATGTTACTTATATTGTCAGTTTACAGAAATACAAGATTTAAATTGTTTGACCTGGACATATTTTCTTTGACATAAAACTAATTCTGCCTACATAAAAAATGCATTTTGGCAAACAAATGAAAATGTAGCTTTAAACTTGCTGTTCTTAATTTCTCAAAAGCAACCTGTGTGTGTGCATTATGTGTGTGTGCCAACTCAAACTCTGACTTAAGAGTCCAGACATGTGTTGTATTCTATTATTTCTTATAATTATTATTCAAACTGTTATTATCATTCTACTTTTGATCTATTCTACATTACTTGAATTAATGTTGTTTAATCTTAAGTTGGGTTTGTATTGTCTTCACAAGTACAGATGAGGAAATGGTCTCCATCTCAGGGCTTTTTACAGTGTCATGGAACAATGTTGTGAAACAGTAGTGTTAATTCACAACAAATGAATATCTTTGACTAATAAACACAATATTATTTCAATAAAGAGGAAGAGTCGAGTCAGTCTAGTCATCTAGTGCAAGACCTAGCGAACTGGACCTGAACCATGGGTGTTTATGTCACTCTTCTCCATGTTGAAGAGGGTTGTCCAGTCCTGCTCCTGGAGGGATACTGTCCTGCAAAATGTAAAACATGTAAACCAGCTAATCAAGGTCTTACTAAGCAGACTAGAACCTCCAGGCAGGTGTGTTAAGACAGGTTGGAGCTAAACTCTGCAGGACATGACAGAGTTTGGACACCCCTGCTGTAGAAGATAGTACTAAATGCAGTACCGAAACAAACCACACGAGGGAGTCGCACAATATGTCTCAACCTTATTGATATTAAGAGCTTTAATGTTTCTTTTCCTCTGCTATCAATCTCCAATCCCCTTAAGAGCTTAAAATATGCTTGTGTCATCCAACAGTCAAAAAGATGAAAAAAGAGGGCAATATCAGCACAGTAAAGCATCCAAAAATGTGCTTTCTTTGTATGTAGCGGAAACAAAGTGGTGAAACAGTTTATGAGAAGACAAAGTCTAAACCTGACCCCAAACTGTCTGAAATGAGAAACGTTTTTTGTTTTGTTTCTCAGCAGGTCAAGTAAAAGAGTCATAATCAGTTTTGAAATCTTCACAGTAAGAGTTTTAATATGCTGTCTACACACAAATCTAGATGTTGCATGTGAAACTGGATGCATGTATATGTGTGGGGGGGTGTTTGACACTTTCAAGTCTATGACTAAACTATGGAAAGCTCCATACCAAGGGTTTAATTCACCACATACTCGAGCCACATTACAAAAGCCGACCAAAAAGTTTGCGACCAAAAACACTTCACAAATGCACACACTCCCTAACATAGACGTCAGAACTCAAGATCTGTGCAATTGGTATAATTATGAAATCCGAGAAAAACCTTTGGGAAAATGTTTCATTATTTACTCATTCATGTTCCAGCTCAGGCTGAGGAACAAATCAAAAATTTAAGTTGTTATGCAATAAAAATCTTGCCAAAGCTCCCAAAACTTGGAATGTTGTGACTGGTTACAAGTCATGCAGGAATCAATGGCATTCGGCATGACTAATATCAAGTCTGGTGCGATTTCATCCTTTAAACTGGAATATGGACTGTTCCTTTAAACATAATCTTTCAAAAACAATAAAAGACATTGAACTCAAGCCACTATGTACAGCTGGAGTTTTCTGGCAAGAAGTTTTCTGGGAAAGAATCGTTCACAGGCGATTCACATAGAATGAATTTCACCATTAGTAATCTTATATACATGTATGAAAATGAGGCGTGTGTATACGTGTTTATCATTTGTGTCCCTGTGAGCAGTGGAAAAACAGCAGATAGACAGAAACTGACAGAAATTGAGAAAGAAAGAAAGAGATTGAGAGGCTTCTGAATGCCACAGAAGTCTATGTTAGGCAACACACTGTGATTTAAACCTCGCTTTACCTCAAACTGCCTCAGTCGGTATGGAAGTCAACTGTGACGTGCTGTGAGTCTCACAGTCAGAATATGCAAATTCCCTGCCAATGGAAGATTGTGTATTCCATAATGTGAAAGATTCGACTTTGCATTGAAAAATCAAACAGAACATCAAAAATTTAATATTTCTCAAAGCCCTTTACAAATGTTTTGAATACATCACTGAGTTTACATTAAATTAGTGTCAAATAGTAACTGTGTCCTGCAGTGTGACATGCTATACATAATCAAAACATAATCACTACACTAATTTAAAACAATATTTTACATGCAGTTTTGTGACCTCATAATAACAGCAACCTCACACTGCGTATTTGTACTGGTTTCTGCTTTTGCACACAGTTCACAGTATACAGCAACTCATACATTTATATACAGTTCACAAGTTAATTAATGTAGTTTCATATATAGCAAACCCAAATGTGTGTGTGTTTGTGTGTGTTCTCCCTCACAGGGATATTTTTGCTCATCAGTGTGCAGATGAGAAATTCAACAGAATTCCCAGTTTACATTCTTATTGTTACATATATATCTCACTGCTACCAAAACTGCACAGACAGGAAATTAGCAAAGAGGAAACAGACAAGGTTGACCTATTCAGAAACACAATGACCTTGATTTACAGGCCAAAAGCGTCCACTGAAGTCTGTTGTTGGAGAGAACAACTGGGAAATTAACACGTTTGTTACACACACGCCGAATCCTCACATGAATACATACAATGTTTTCCTGTTGGTGTTGTTTTGAAGTTGTTTTCAGGAAATATTTAGATCAGAGCAGCAGCTACATTGACTACAGGGATTTTCCCTAAAATAAAAGTAAATAAAAAAAGAGAGTCAAATTCAAAATTCCATAATGAGTTTAGGGGAAGAACAAAACAGGTTAACCAAAACATTTGATGTTTGTCGAGTAAGTGAATGAATCATTTGTGTAGAGAAGCGTGTTATATGCTGCTGTGTGCGATAGGTAATCACAGAAGAACCATGCTCACCACACACATACAGTCCTGTGCACAATAGAATCAAATACATGATCATTGATTTACAAATTTTACAATACCATGATGTTCTTTAATATCTTTTGTTCAAGCATTAAAACTCAAAATTAATTCCAGTTCTTTTAAAGAATGCAATTCTGTCACATTCATTTTATATTCAGTTCAACTTTACAATAAGGTTCATTGTTAATTCATGTTAACTAAGGTCATTAAATAATGTTTAACCTTGTTAAACATTTGGTGTCATGGAAGCTATATTTTTACATTTAGACATCGTACACTTTACAACTGCTTTAAGAACTCCGTTCCTCTACATCTGAATCTGTGAATCATTAAAATAACTTCCAGATTTTCCAGGAATTGTTTTTTAGCTTCCTGCAATCATTATTTAACGTCTGAAACTGAAGGACAGCTGTGAAATACAGACTAAGTGAGACTCACCTTCTAAAACATTGCACCTATAGTGATTTCTGGTCACTATAAAATCACATTGTTTCATCTGCAGGGACTGAGCATCTACTGTTTGTCATGGGGAAAACACCTCGGAAAATTAGGAAGTGAGTATCATGTCATAATCATAATTACCGTTATGAAAGACTGACACAGATTTACATGGTTTAAATCAAATGTTATAATCTAAAGAAAATTAATACCCATTTTAAATTTGCAACAAATATTTTTAACACACGGAACTTATTAAGATTTGTGCTGTTGCATAGATTCTAGGTTAGAAATATTATTGATTGTTTATTGATTAAACACATTTCACAATTTATTGATTGTGAAATTGATTGTTTAAGTTGATTGTTTTGTAGTCATCCATGAAATTGGTAATAGAGTTCTTCAGACAAGTTAAACATTTTGTAAATTCTTATTTGTCCGGGAAATTTTTGCAAACTGTCACACATGTCCTCTCGATCGGTCTCTAATCTGTATTCCCTCGTCTCTGAACATGACAAATGATGTTTTGTGTAAGTGATTCCCTGTTCTCCACCTATTCCTCTACCACATTTCCCCTCCAAAAAGATTTCCCACTCCATATTTCACAAACAGATCCTGATATTTTTCCAGATGGACCAAAGGTTGACATTTTACATAAATCACTGTAATTAAGCTGGAATTTTCCATAGACATTTACCACAGATGAGGAAGAAAAAGAGGAAGAAAAAGAGAAATGAAAACAATCCCATAATGCACTGTGGGTTGATAGGTGGGCCCAGCTAATCCTTCAAATAAAAATGATTGATTGATGTTTGATGACATGGGAAGGGCTGCTACTCACACAGCACATTCACAATAAACTCTCTGTTAAAAACAAGGATCAAATTTATAAAAACACCAGTGAACATTCGAATGGCAAAAAAGACACAATGCTAAATGTGATGTCATAAAGGAAATCAAAATGCTTTTCATGGGAGAAACGTGGTTTGTTCAGGGTTTCCTTATGTTCACACCCCCGTGGCCCCTTTGCAAGATCCAGGCACACTGTTGCCCCAGGCACACTGTTGCCCCACAAACAGGGCCCCTGAAGACCACTTACCCTTAAGACTTCAAAGGTTCAGGGGATGGCAGGGCCTCTGGCAGGGTTCAGACAGATGTTTAATGTGGACTTACCCCTGCCATGCCGCTTTCCCTCTTACATAAATTACCTGGCAGGTTCTCATCCATCACCTCCACAGGTTTGCCCACAGCTGTCTAGACACTAATGTACATTTAAAATGTAGTAGTAATACATTGTTGCTTAGTATGAGAGTTAAAAATGGACTTAATTGTTAAACGGATAAATGTTAAATGGACTGTAGGTCAGAGATAGGCTTACGTTCAATAATATGGATATACAGAACAAACAATATATTGATATTGTTCTATACTGGCACCTTTGTAAGCTTTTTGTAATGTTTATTTAATTATTTACCTGTCTGCCACAATAACGTAACAGTAATATAACTAACTAATTGCAATTAGTTCAAATAATGAAACATATAATGTAATTCATTCATTTAAGTATTTAGTCAATTGACAGTCCTATTTGTGACCAATATTACTATTTCAATTCAAGCCATTTGTCCTGTAATGCACTCTGTCCATTCACGAAAAATGCTCAAATACCAGGCCATAAAGAGGAAGCATCTGACAGACACGCACAATAAGTCACACACATAAATGACATTACATCAGGCATTCTCACTACACTCCAAAAATACTAGGTTCCAGCCGAGTTCCATTCCCAGCTGTGTATTTGCTGTCATTTGCGACTCCGCAGCACAGAGAGTCCAGACAGATGCAGAGAAAAGTGCACTATCCCTCTCATCACGCTATCACTACGAATCATCTCCAGAAAATTCTCTGGGATCTAGAAACCAAACCTTCTGTCTCAGAGACAAATGCTCCAGAGAAGCTGACTTATCAGAGAAGCTTCTTTTAGTGCCTCGAGGTTCGAGCTACTGTCGTCTCAGACAGAACAAATAAACCATCCTTGCTCTGCTGGTATTTACAGCCCCTAGACAGCATGCCAAAAAATCCCCCACGGCCAGAACCCTCCAGCGAAACAGGCCCTTGCTTGGCCTGAGCTTCTGCA
The DNA here is from genome assembly GCA_036877575.1 of Botia almorhae. Classification (NCBI taxonomy): domain Eukaryota; kingdom Metazoa; phylum Chordata; class Actinopteri; order Cypriniformes; family Botiidae; genus Botia; species Botia almorhae. The sequence goes on from JAZGTJ010012440.1 coordinate 12,105, forward strand.
TGCACCACAGTAAGCATCTGGACACAGGGATACAGAGAGATGGGCAGATAGGTGAAGTGAATTTGAAATGTTCTGACTCAGGTTTCAGTAATCTAAACAGCCTTCACTTTAAATCCTACAATATATAGACACGATCAAGCAGTGATAATACCGGTCTACTCTTTATGCACGAATACGCGAGACTGGGCTCCAGTGTGTGTATAAACGGTGTCTAGATTGAGGAGAAAATTTCTCGCTGGAATAAAACACAGCTGGAAGGTTTTAGTGTGGAAAAAGAACCAAAGCTTGGCACCTTGATTGGCGCTACCCTGGAGCCTGCCAGCCTGCTGCGCCGGCCCGCCAACCCAAACCAAACCCACTGACCGACTTCACATTTTCAACATCTGAGTGTATCCAAACGCTTCTGCACCTCATTTATTTGTGTTAGTATTACACATTCTCAATTAATCCTGTTCACACATTCTGAGGCACTTTTCTCAGTCACACTCTCTCTCTCTCTCTCTCTCTCGCCGTCTCTCTCCTCTCACTGTCTATGGGAGGCCTCCTGTTGGTATGTGTAACATGTGAATTATCAGACAGACTGAACCATTCCCCCAAAACAAAATGGGAAAAAGCAGCGTGTGTGTGTTTCTCTGCCCTGCTCTCTCCCTCTATTAGATCTAACCTAGATCCCCCACCTGCTGGGACCTCCATATTTCACCTATTTAACGATGTGCCCACGCCTCTTAAAAAAAACACTCTGTTGGTTTCCATCATCTCTTATTGTTTCTGTTAACCTTCATTCTGACCTGCCTGTGAGAAAAAAACAGACGCAGGCTGCTGTGGTGCTGAGAAACATTGTTTGCTCAAAATGACATGCTTTTGGATTAACCTTCTTGGAAGGAAACGTATCTGCTAACTAGTTCCTGCTGTCCTGCTGTATACGCCTCGCACTGGTTCTTATAACTGACTACGATGCACAAATGTTTGTATATGTGCAAGCGCACAAATCTCAGAGCCCTTTAAATACATGAGGGTAAAATGTCAGTAAATATTAAGTTTAGTTTTCCTTCTGAACGTACATCCAAGAAAACAAGAGAAAGCCATTGGGGGTCTGAATAACACAAAAGTAAATAATGATTTTGATTCTGGCTGAACTAACAGTTTAAATTTAACTGGCAATGAAATATTCACTAGAGAAAAAGGGATTTGGGGATTTTACTTGACAAATGTTTGTAGATTGTCAGCTAGTCAACTGAAATAATAATATACGTTACCTCAACTTCAAAAATGCATACTTATGATTATCTGCAGTGATTCTGAACAACACATCTCCATACACATCTACAGGGCCAACAAATGTTTAACAATGTTTGGCTCATATTGCGTCCAAGTAAATCATAAACTTCCCATAAGAAAGCCAATAAAAATATACTCCATGAATGTAAAAATCCCATTTGTCTCAGAAAAAAAAGATACAAAACAAAACACAAAGGGGATGAATTAGCTGAATAGTTTGCTTAAGCCCATTCAGACTGCTTGGCCATTTAATTTGTGTGTGTCCTGAGTAAGACCCACATCTGAAACCTTCAGTGACCTCCACTGCGGCCACAACAACAGTAACCCTGCATGACACTCTCCTCCACGACATCTGCTTCTAATATTCCTCATACCATCATTTCAGTCACTTGCTTTTGTTCTCTAAGGTCCACTTGGACACATGTGAGTGTGGGTTTGGTGTGTGGTGTCGAGAAGTCCCCTCCTTCTTGTACCTCACCCATCTTTAGAGTTCCTCTAAACCAAAAAGAATGTCATTTGACAAAAAATATGGACCTTTCTAGACTTTGAAAAGAATAAAAAGAAAGTATCCATGTGCATTTGGAATTATGCAGTATGAGGTTTGTTTCTAATTTCTCTCTCTTAATCTCTAGAAATTGCCAATAATCATCATATATCATATGTAAAATGTGGAATGTAGTATAATGTACAACACTTCAAAATATCTTGTGTTTCTTTAAGATTACAAATACAAAATTAACATTCAAATGTTACATATGTTTACAACAGAGTAGAGAAATTGAGGTTTTACTGGAAAATGTGTCTTGAATCTAAATGAAATGACAAATAAAAAACAATTTACATCATTTATGACATATCTATCTACTGGTCTAACGTGTGTTAAGAGAAGCTGTATAGAACCACATGACTTGGGTTGTGGCGCTACACAGGCACCAGACTGCATCTCTGTGACTCTCCTGAAGGTATTCTTAAAGAAGCAAGGGCAGATTGTGCTTCCCCCTTAACCTCTGACTTTTTCCACTGAGGTGAAAAGGTCAAACAAGTAGGAAGAGAATTAGGAGGGGACTTGAAATCGTCTAATGTTATTGACCTAAAATATATCTCAGTTAAACCACTGTATTTCTTGTTTATTTTTCAAAATTAGCATTATTTTTGCTGTTTATGTACTGGGAAAAACCACAGAGTCTAATAAAGAACACATGAGAGCATTGCGTGCAACTGCACAAAGTACAATTGCAGAAAGATTTGTTGATACTGATACCGGCTGTCATGAAGATTGCTAAAATTGTTGGTTCTCTACTGCCCTAGCTGGCCCAGAGACAGCTGCCGGGGTGTGCCAGCAAAACTGCATATCTCACACCCACACTTGAAAGACAGCACACATTTACTGAGTGAAATTCCTGGGATGTCCATCCAAAAAGGAAATCCGAGAAAGAAGAACTCGGGTTAAGGTTACACTAACACTCAAAATGCAGATGGACTTTGGGGCACAGACACAAATGACAAACAAACTGTAACATTCTAGGACTCCAGTAGTTGATGAGTGACGGATATCAGAAATGTCCATTATCCATGAGCACTCGGTTTTACTGAACATATGGAATTGACATCTAAAGGCTTCTGTTCAAGGATTCATGACAGGCTTGGAGAGGAAGTACCTATAGATTTTCTTGAATTATAATTACGCTTCTAGCATTGCTAATGCTAACTAGTTACAACAGATATATCAGCCAGGTATTTAAAAGCAAATAAAGATCATTTTAAACACTTTCTTACCTTTATAATATACGATTATAATACATTATTATACACATTTTACAGTAAGCTGTTGTCATAATCTACTGTTAGGATGCATGACTCAGTCAGTGAGAAATAAAAGAGAAAGTGTGTGTGGGTGTCTTGGTATTCACTACTTTATGGGCACGTAATGTCCCCACATGTATAGTGATACCAGTAAATTATGACCTTCTGGGAGCATTTTTTAGGTCCCTACGAGGATCTAAATAAATCATATAGAATCATACAGAATTATCCTTTTCTACATCTAAAATAGCAGAATATTTTCTGTGATGGTTAGGTTTAGGGGTAGGGTTAGTGTAGGGGTGGAATATATGGTTTGCACAGTTTAAACCGTTTTATTCCATGTCTATGTGTGTGTGTGTGTGTGTGTGTGTGTGTGTGTGTGTGTGTGTGTGTGTGTGTGTTGAAAGGGAAAGTCCAGGCATGGTTGTGTGTGTGAGGAGCAGCATCATAAAGAGAGAGGAGTTTGTGACTATAAGCTTGTCACTTTTTAATCTTTCTTTCAGAAAATTACAGGGTTCAGTGGTGTGAACACAAGCACAGAGACACAGCACACTGCTGGTACACCACACACACACACACACACACACACACACACACACACACTTAAGTCACTTTCCAGTCAATTTAAACTGTTTTTTTCCCTGTAACTCTGCATTTTGAAAAGTGAGCGCACAGCTCAGTCA
>JAZGTJ010012441.1:0-15866 GCA_036877575.1 Botia almorhae
AGGATGAGCGTGTGTTATATGTTGTGTGTGTTACCTCTATTGTTAGGATGAGCGTGTGTTATATGTTGTGTGTGTTACCTCTATTGTTAGGATGAGCGTGTGTGTTATTTGTTGTGTGTGTTACCTGCGGTGTGAGGTGTTTGTATGCATTACCTGTAGTGTGAGGCGTTTGACGGCATTCCATGTGTGCGTTATTAGGTTCTTCATGCGTTCTTCTGGATTCAAGTGTCTGTCTTCAGAAGATGGAAAAATCTTCACTGGGACAGACAGAGGCCTTGATTCTACAAACACACACACAAATGGGTCATTCCTGGCTAAATTTTTTATTTTATAAATATTTTTACAGAAGCAAGACCAAAATAAATAGTGATAAAAGCCAGAATATTAAAGGCTACTGATGAATAGTAAATGAGCAATCCACAAATTTGCACAGGGTGGTCAAAATGAAAATTTACACATAAAATATGGAGCCATATTAGAGGGAGGGAAATGACTTAAGATGGATGTTAGCACCATTTTATTTTGACACAGAGATTGATGGATCTGTTATTAAAATCTGCTGACTTCAGCAATGCGTGTTAAATTATATGCCAGTGGTGACAGTTAGCACTATCCGTGTTCATTTTACAAAGTTTACATGCCTGTAATTTAAGAAGTGTCATTTTAGCGTCCTTTAAGAGTCTCATTTTTAAGAAACTTTTCTTTTGGTAACAACATTACTAAGACTCTATATCATAAAGTCCCAAAGATATGAGGATCTGAATGTGTCTTCATGAGTAAACTGGTAAATTGTACACATTTTTAGTCATCAAAAAATTAGTCATCACCTAACCCTAACTTTATTTCACTAAAGAGAAATGTCTAAAGAACCAATGTGGAAGACAGAAATGTACCTTTAATTATTTACATAAAAAATGATGCATCATTTCAATTTTGAATTTTAGAAATGTACATCTATACAGCTCTGGAAGGCAAACCCTAACCCTATGTTATGACCAATGACCACGGTCACAGCTAACCTTAAATCTAACATGACGCTAACCACCAACCCTGCAGCTGTAGCCTAATTACAACAGTCCATAGCAGGCAGCTCTTCAGAGATCTGATGAACTTCACAAAAAACTTCCAGTGTTTCAACTGTGAGAAACACTGTACCAACAATATAACACACCACTAACCTCATCAGAGCAGATAATAAGAGATGGACCAACTTCTACAGTTTTTAATGTACAATCCAAAGTTACTATCTTTTAGTGTTATACATTATTCTGTCATATATATTTATCTTACTAATTTAATATGACTTACACAACAAGCAGGAACTAAGCATTAACTTTTTGTAGTTCTCAAAACTATTGGCGGAAGTTCCTGCTTTTAGCTGTGGTGGCACTAGGTATGCCTTTGAAGGGAACTAAATAAGCTCTTCAGAGAAGGTTCTTAAAAGTGCCTAGGAACTATCAGTGACGTAAGTGTGTGTTCATTGGCTGAACGCCATACAAAACACAGGCACCCACAATTTTTAAAAAGCAGTGTAAACACAATTTATATGTTCTGCAAGAATATAAAACATAAACTTACGATTGCAACTAACAGCACGCAGGATCGCATTTATAAATTGTGTGCCAAGCGCTCACAAATATAATATCCATTTGCACTTTTACTCCAGAAACAATACATTGGAGAAACGTTGATACATTTTGAGTTGTTTACATCAGATTTCATCACGATCTTTCTGCCAGGATCATTTGCTATTAGCAAAACATTGATGTGGCTACAGGATGTAGGTATTTACAAATGTAAATTATAAGAAGCATGTATTTCTGTTTGTATGCGTGAATGTTGCAGCCGTTTACACATGATGCTGGGCCATACAGAAAGATTTCCAGCCATTAGTATTAATGATATCTGTAAACATTTCACAACAATTGCTAATTCTTTTGTATGGAAAGCATTTGGTATCTACTTTTTAAATAGTTGTTTGGGGTTTCTCCACTCTTAAAAGGTTTTCATTATTTTATTGTGGCCATTCAGTTTATGAACAGGTTAAATCATGTCCCTGACTATGTTTGTACTAGGGAAACTAACGGTTCTGGGGGAGATCACCTTAGTTTCTTGTCCCTCCAATTTCATTCCTAGAACAAAAGTGGCTATTAAAACAATTTTGTGTGTGTGTGCATGCACAAATCTGTATGTGTGCATGCAGATTCTTGTCTCCCATATCAGCTAAGGCTGCAAGCACAAATCCAACACAATTAATTACAGGAAGGTAATTTATATTATGATACCAGTACTAAATCAATACCATGAAAAAAAACTTAAACTGAAAAAGTAGTTTATTAAGGTAACTGAACACACGGAATGTAAAATTGTGTTTAATTTATTACTTTTTTTTAAGAATCTCACCTGACCAGCATGCTCCTGCTGTGCTTTTTGAGCGATTTCTCCACTTTATTAAAAAAATGACATGCCAACATACAGGCCTGTGGTAAAGAGCTGCACACAATCTACTCTACAGGTGTACTGATCTCAGTGTATGCTGAGGTGGATCAGAAACAATAACTGTTTAAATTTAAAAAGTTCAATTTATTACCATTAATGCATTAGTGAACATGAACAATAAGCAATATATTTTATAGCATTTAGTTCTGCCCGTTCCCATTAGTTCTTTGAGCATTAATGCATGTTATAAGAACGGTTGAATCTTTAAATGGTAAAATATATTAGTATATATAGATGTTAGCGTTAAGATTTATAAAAATCTTAAAGCGTTCTCATACGTAACACCTAAACTTTGGAATAGCCTTCCCAACACTGTTCGGGCTTCAAACACAGTCTCCCAGTTCAAATCTAGATTAAAAACAATTTTTTTCAGTGAAGCATTCATGTAGTACAGTGAACAGCAGCTACACTAATTTGTTTTTTCTGCCATCCTCCCTGACCTCGGGATACTCATCCCGAGGTAACTAGAGTTTATACCAGCGGCAGGAGAATCATCACGTGCCACCCTCCCGTTCATAACCATTCCAGATGGTGGAGCTGAAAGACGAAGGAGGCGAATTTTCTTTTATATTTTTTTTGCTCACTTAGTCTAGTTGTGCAAGCACTAGCTCTCTTGATCCATTTTAATTTTAAACATCTTTTACAAACAGGCTTTGTAACCTTCTCCCAACAAACACTCACCCACCCCACAAACATCTCCTTCTGTGTGTTGGTAATATGTGTTTACCTGTCTGTGTCTTTGTTTTCACAGGGCTGCTGGTGTAGTCTGAGGCCTGGTTGCTGGGCTGTTTGGTTAGTGGGGCGCTGCCAACAGACATTTCATCTTCCCTCCTCTTCTTCATCACCACCACAGAAACCTGCAAACCTCACAATCATCAACTGCACTGCAACAGCCACATAGATATCCCAGACAGACTGACATACCTGCTGAGGTGGTCTGTTCCCACTGGATCTCTGAGGGTGGAGCAGCAGCCAGGAGAACAGAACAGGATCCACATTTACTGCAACGCCCTGAACGCTCAGCAACAATACTGCACCTGAAAGAAGGAAGCTGCTGAAACACTGCTGGATCGTTCTGACACAACAGAACTACTGAGCAACCATTGACCCAACAGTACTGAGCATTAGTACCAGACTAATGATGTAACTGTATTCTTATATCCTTCTACTTCACACATCACATAAAGTGGACCACCTTTGCATCTGTACCTATAGTCTGTTTTAATTTATGAACACTGCAGTTCTGCAGAACTGACAAAACGACATGCACCACTGCATCAAACAAACACTCACAGCTACTTAATGGCCAACTTATTTATACTCATTATGGCTTACACACAGCACTTTACAGAGCTCAAATCACTTTATATGCAACCAAACATAACATTTACCTTCAGTAAACGTCTATGACATTTGCTCCTAAACAATCATCTTCACCCACAATTCAGTGCTGAGGTCATTCCTCATGAGCGTGCACATAATGACTCCCATGCCTTTGGGATTTAGTCAGAATTCTCGGGCATAAATCAGAATGCCTCAATCATCTGATAAGAGTGCAGCCAACCCCGCTGTTCAAATCCACAAATTCCATCCTGGATGTCAAGCCTGTGGGGAACTGAGAGCATTCTGAGGGCCCATTAGTTTCTACCATCACAAATGATTAACAGCAAGAGGAACAAAATGTGAGCAGACAAGCATATGAATAAAAACTAGGACTGGGTAAAAATATAAATTCTCGATTTTAAATGTGTGGGCTTAAGTAATTCCTATTCATTGCCTACAGTGTGGTGACCCGCTGTAGTGTAATTTGTCCCGCCACAGTTTCAAAACAAACCGAAAACGTTTTACACCACTTATAATAACAAAGATCTCTAACGGTGTGTTTTGCACCATTGATTCAGCAAAGCATCTATCACAGTGAGCACTGATCGCCCCCACGTCACACTGCAACAAACTAGGCTGTATTTGAGACACAGAGGTGGTCCGACAGATGCTTGTGTCTGTACGCATACAACACATACATGCAAACTTTTTATTGTAAATTGACGAATACACACATAGTTGTAAAAAAGCCCTTTTTAATAAGTATTTACATAAACTTATTTGTTTGTAAACGTAAACAGTTGGGGAAAAAAACAGATGTATGTCAATACAGTACAAAATTTTGCATTAGATCTTACAGTAAAAAAAATAGAGAACCATCACTCACTGCTCATGACTGAATACTTTTGTAGCTTTAATAAGAATCCATACAGTGAAGACTATGTTTTGACCATTTATGAACTCATTTACCATGTGTTGTTTTAAAATGTACAATATTTTCTTTTAGTGGACCATGCCCCTGGACCCCATTTCAGAGGAAGTGGTGACTCCACAGTCTCACTAAATCCTGTGGGAAACATGTCAGAGGATGTGAGTATTATCTGTACTTCGCCTCTTATCCTGTGGGCCTCTTGTTAATGTAAATGCATATTTCAGTAAAACAGCTAGATAGGAGCATCAGTTACTAGCATTTATATTTAAATATACATTCCATGACACGCAAAACTAACATTTCTAATGAAATATTGATAACTAATCTGCATATTTTGAACATACCTTTTCAGCTGTAAGATGTGCTGCCTACTGCAGTGCAAGTTCTCTGCCTTTAAAAGTTCTATTAAGAAAACTTTATGGGCTTTTAGGAGTCTGCATGTGTGATAAACAGAGCAAAGTTGTCTGAAAGTTCTCCTCCCATCATGGTTCGGGCTCAGAGCAAAGTCCTCACTACCGTAAACACCCACAGTACTTTAAAGTCTTCGCAGTCGTTGAAGACGCAGCCATACAGGGGACGAGCGCTTTGATGTAGCAGATACAAAAAAACAGCAGTGAGGACATTTTTCTGTCAGAGTAACATCTGTAATTACAGGACTCATTCATACTGATCCAGAGACAGTAAACAAGCAGCAGAGGAGTTTGATTCAGACTCAAGTCAATGTCACACACCTGCACTCTGTTCTCATAGCCCAGTGCACACACACACACCACACATGCAACTGAGAATGCCTGTTAGCTTTCAGCTCTTCTGCATGCCAGTGCACTTCTAAAAGTTTTGGAGCAGATACAAGCATTTATAATCCAGACGACTCTCGGCACACTCATGACCAGCAGTCCGGCAGTGAACGTGTGTATACAGTCTGCGTCAATAAAACTAGACAAAACTTTATTGACAAATGTCAATAAACCAATAAAACACACAATAAAAGTCACCCAACCGTTGGCTTGATGTGTTTCGGGCTTAACAGACACACACACACACACACAGGTTTTCGTGTCTTATGAAGACATTCCATAGACGTAATGGTTTATAATGCCCACAACACAGTGAACACCAATATACACAGACCGACAGTCACACACACACTCACAAACTTACTTATACACACACACAAACACACAGCACCAGGACTGTGGGGATCAGGTTAGGTTCAGATGGAGTGTGTGTTGTGTAAGCTGCAGGTATAGTCTATGACTTTTGCTTTTATATAAAAGGAATATAACTATACTTTAGCATCCCACACATCTGAAGTGTGTTTGATTCAGTCCATCTTTTTCCTGACAGCAGGTTTCATTGCAGTGTCAGGTGAGGGACTCAACAGCTGCAGCAGCACAACATGGCATGCATCAATGCAGCACTGCAGAACAGCCAAATTAGGCTTAGGGTTGGGCAAGAGTTTATGATGAATCACACACACAGACAGAGAGAAACAAAAAGTCCAAACCCAAACTTTCACTGTGGTAAATATAGAGGTGAGAGAGAAACACTTCTCCAAAAGAAATGTCCAGATGCCTCCAAATGTCCAAACGACCTCATGCCACAGTTCTGCAGCTCCTCAGAAGAGGATCAAACGCAGATGTTACTGGGACAAGACAGACACCCGTCAGCTGCTGCTAAATTCATTTTTCAGCTGCACACCCTCAAAAACAAACCACTACCCAAATCAAAGGCAAAGACACTCATAAACACACACAGCTTTGATCCATTTACTTATTGTCTTCTTATTGCAACACATAATCTAATGTAAAAAATATCCAACGCTTTACTCATATTTATATATAAATGTATCTCTGTCTCTCTCTCTCTCTAATACATATAACACTGTATTTTGTAAAGTACAATAAAGTCAATAAAGTTCTTTACATTGAAAAACTGAGACAGAGAGAGATGGGGGTAGTGAGACAGCGAGAGATGGGGAGAGTGAGACAGAGAGAGATGGGGAGAGTGAGACAGAGAAATATGGGGAGAGTGAGACAAAGATAAAGGCAGGGACAGTAAAACAGAGAGAGATGGGGAGAGTGAGACAGCGAAAGATGGGGAGAGTGAGACAGAGATAAAAGCAGGGACAGTGAGACAGAAAGAGATGGGGAGAGTGAGACAGAGAAAGATGGGGAGAGTGAGACAGAGATAAAAGCAGGGACAGTGAGACAGAGAGAGATGAAGAGAATGAGACAGAGAAAGATAGGGACAGTGAGACAGTGAGAGATGGGGAGAGTGAGACAGAGATAAAGGCAGGGACAGTGAGACAGAGAGAGATGGAGAGAGTGAGACAAAGAGAGATGGGGAGAGTGAGACGGAGATAAAGGCAGGGACAGTGAGACAGAGAGAGATGGAGAGAGTGAGACAAAGAGAGATGGGGAGAGTGAGACGGAGATAAAGGCAGGGACAGTGAGACAGAAAGAGTGAGTGAGACAGGGTTCTGGAGGTTTATTTAAGTAGAGAACAGTCCTCTGTGTTTGACGTTTCTGCTGGATGGGCTTTTGTAATTATTTATTTGGAGAGCAGAGAGCTGCAAGAGCATTTACACTGAGCCCATTAAAACTAGAGAACAGAAGAACTGCCTGAATGCATGTTTCCATGCAACAGCGTGCTTATAAGAACTGACTGCTGCGTTTCTGAGACGCTCAAGGGTCCAAAAACAAACCAGTCAAGATTAAAGTGTAACCGAAATATAACACACACAATCACTAACCGGCAGCACACGCACAATCACTCACCAACACACACACAAAAACAAAATCACTCACAAACAGACACACACCCAAAGTTACAGACCAGCAGGACACACACCCCACTGACTGATCAGCACACACACGCACTCAATGTGTGTGACCAGCAACATACAAACCAACATCCACAGTTAAGTTCTAATGGCAGCTATTTTTGTCTTAACATAGAAAATGTAATTGTTCTGACACGTTAAACACTTTTGAAAATACTTTTAAACACACTAGATCTGCCCATCTGGGATGAATAAAATCAACATGAAATATCTGAGTCAAAAAGCTGCTGTGCTGGGAGCTGCCACAGGGGGGCAGTGGTGTAATGATCACACAAAAGGGTCACAGAGGCTGAATTGAAATGCATCATGGGAACTCTTACAGCTGTAAGTGCAGCAGGAAATAACAGTGCAAATTAAGGCCAGAAAGTGTCAAACAAACGACTTTAAAAATGAGCAGGAGAGAATGGTATCGTGGACCACCCAGAATTACCATTTACCAACCAACCAAGCGCTCTTACCCCACACCTCATCACGCCTGTCTCTCTCTTTCTCTCTCTGTCTATTTCTCTCTTTTCTGACTGAAATCAGACACAGGTCTCTCAGCTGGCTTTCCTCAGCTGTGTCCTACTGAATACACCCATCACAAGAACACCTACCCCACACACACACACACACACACACAGCTAGTAAACAAAATAACCTAACCCAGACTCTAACTCTAACAAAACTTTCTACATTTCTAGAGTTTTTAAAGTTAATTGTACTACATTTTAATAGCATTTTTACAAATGAGGACATCTCAAAAAGAGGTTTTGCTTTCTTTTGGGTACATAATTTCTTCTAATATAAGGTTAAGTAAACACACACAAACACTGAAGGTCCCTCAACAACCCTGATAAGACGACACACGCACACTTGTTGGTCTTGTGATACTCTGAACTGTTACAGTACAGTGTTATTTTTTTCAAACTATAAACACACTTATCTTTACTAAACCCACCTAACTCTACATAATTTTATAAAAATATAACACACATTCATCTTTTTACACAATAAATAAAGTTTTTTGGTCATCAACATACACCAATAATCGTTATATATGAAAACCATTGTTATATATTAGTTTATCTAGAACGGAATTTTTCTGACGCCACCTCTATATAGAGTTTACGTGTGTGGGAACTGAACATGGTGGGCGTGGTCAGAACCGGGTTTGGTCTGAACGTAATAATGGAGCACCAGAACACAAACCCAAAACACTTGTGGCTGCCCACTTTTACTAAACACACTTGTATTCTCCACCCCATTCAAACATCCCCCTAACAGATAAATCTAAACACTGATCCTGTGAGGATCTCCCCCAGTCCACTTTCCCTCAGAGAATCACAGTCCACCTCAATGGCTCAGACTCTTCCTGCTGGGTAATTTTTTATTAAGTACCCCCCCCCCCCACTTTGCAGCTGTTAGAACACACAGACAATCAGTTTAACAGACTCTGAGCAGAATCAAGAAAAATTTAAAACTTCCATCTTTAAAAAAAAAAAGCCACATTAAATAACTCCCTTCATAAACAGCTGCATCATTCCCACACAACAACAATGGTGGCACCCATCATGCTTCAGAAAGAAATGCATTTTATGCCACCCAGATGCAGAACTTTGTCCCTGCTCACTGCGTGATAACGGTCTACAGAGAAACAAACCTGTTGCATCATTAGATTCAGTGTTCATATGCCATCATCACAATGAACAAAAGAGCATATGTGTATATCAGCACAGCTGTGACTGGACTGTAGGCACCACAGCACAATTACTAGTGTAATATTACTTCTAAATACCAGTTCACTGGACACACATTCATTCAACATGCACTGGTTGTGTCTAAGAGCAGCAAGGCCAATCAGCTACACTGAGGTAAAACTGTGTTAAATAGCACCAGTGAGAAACAGACAGAAAGAAAGTGGATGTGTATCTATGACAGAGATCAGAGCTAACTCACAAACTCACAAAGGTCCAATGAAAGATCCAGTGTTAGGCTACAGTGTTGAGCAGATCAAAGCAATACCAGGGCCAATCCACCTGCTGTCATTATTCCACTGCCTCACACAAACCACTTTGCCCAGCTGGACTGTAATCTTACTTCAGACACACACACACACACACTTCAGCTGTTAGTCACTCAGGTGACGCTGCGCAGCTTTAATTGATCTGTCTGTTAAGTGAGATGTGTGTCTGCAGAACAAATGTGTGGAATATTGCAGCATTCCAGACAAACTGTAGGAATGTGCCAGTAAATCTACTAAAATAAGATTAATGCACACAGTCCTGAACATCACCTGCACATCACCTGCATTTGGGAAGAAAGGTCCCTGTGTTTCATTAAATGTTGCAGTTCTGAGACAAAAATAAATCAAACTCTTTGCGATGCGCTCTGTCAAGGGACCCTAGAGAGAGAGAGAGAAAGAAAGAGTCCTGCAGTTTACAGCAGCACTCCAGTTTACTGCACACTCATAACATACAGACCCACCATTTGAGGTCCATGCTGCACCTGCAACATAATTAACATGACACATAGAAGAAACGAGCAATGTTTACTCTTATACTCGCTTATACTCCTCAAGCAGCCAGCCGTACACTAGCATTCAATTTCAAACTCAAACAATGAGTAAAACACATACACACAGATTCACATCAGTACACACACACTCCATAACCAACACATGATCAGACACCCCACAGGATGAGCTGACAGCAAAGGGTTAATGTTAAGTGTAAAATCACTATATGTCCATAAAAGAGCCGCCTCAAAGACATGCGGTTGCAATTCGTCTGTGATAAATCCAAACCCTTTCAACGCTTTTCATTTATCAGTGTGCCACAAACCCAGGCTCATGAAATGGAAACGTATAGCGTTTAGCATGTACAGCACTCCCATTCTCTAAATACATTGGAATTTCTTTTTAATTCACTGAAAAACAATTGAATGGAAAGCAGATGTAGATGAGTGAAGTCAACAGGGCCATCCTCATACTTCCTGTGAGAGCCAGAGATCAGGATCAGCCTGGGAATTATTTCAATGTCATTTCAAGGTAATTAAACCTTGAGCTTAAAAAATGCTTTGAGGTTAACAAGCTCAGGAAAAGAGAGATAACGTGAGTGAGAACAAGCGCGTGTAAAAACGGGAACACTTCCAAGTGCATCTCCAGGCTGCGAGCCATTTCTCCAGTTCAGCGCGAGATTGTACGAAAGATTATGATGGAATTCATAAAGTGCATGTCAAGCATTAGGAAATATTATTGGGCAGATTAAAGGCTAACACTGCTATATAAAGCTATAAAACATTGCTTAACAGAAGAACAAGAGCAGGATCTCACACAGATGCTCTTCAAATGAAGTGCTGAACTACATGATCAGAGACTGAACCAGTAACAGATGAGTCCACACGTGACCATGCTGCAAACACACACAGACTCTCAATGAATTCTGGGATTGCCTCATCTGTAAATACGGTATGTGATGCAGCCTAACAACAAACAGAGGCAGCAAAACCATCTACTGTCCATTCATCTACAGCTGCTCTGAGAGACCCACTGATGCACTGTTGATGGGCAGCTCAGTAGAAGTTGAGTCACAAATGAAATGTTTTCTGATACTTGATGAGATAATGGAGGATGTGTTAATCATGTCTTACCAGTGTTCACCATGTTCTCCTGCTGTGGAAGCTGCAGGGAGATCTGGACAAGATCAGGAGAAAGCAGAGACGCTGGCTTACGACTCCCACTCAACCAACGACTGGTGTGAAGATCTCTGGTATCAGATGGACCCTGAACCAGAGGAACCAGCTGCTCCTTCTGCCCCTCATACACACCTGTGAGCGCGCACACACACACACACACACACACTGAATTATTACTTTAGGTGTAGGAAGGTGTAACCCTAACACACACTTATGAACGGATAACACACACACTCTGTGCGACAGAAAAACTGATGACCACACTGTCTTTTTACTGGTAACATTTCATTCACACATCAATACCAAAATACTGGTAAACTCGGTGATGTCATACAGCTTTCCTGTAGCTCAGTGGTTAAAGCATGGTGTTAACAACGCCAAGGTCATGGGTTCGATCCCAAGGGATTGCACATACTCAATGTATAGTGATCATGATGTGTGGTATAATGCAATGTAAGTCGCCTTGGATAAAAGCGTCTGCCAAATGCCTAAATGTAAATGTAAACTTGAGCAAAACCTCCTTTTGTAAAAATGCTATGAAAATTATGTTTTTAAAAATGTCCTGTTAGGGTTAGAGTTAGGTTACAGTGTTTATAACTAGCGCTGTATAAAAACAATTAAAGTATATATAGAATGTCTGGATTTAGATAAGTAAATGTGTGTGTGTTAGTGAAACAGATGTGCACAGCTGCTCTCACCCGGCATCCTGGCACAAACTTTAACAGCTCCCAGAGTTCCAGAAACACACAACAGCGCTGGCTGCAAACACACCTTCAGCTCAACACGCTGAACACACAACTCCAGAACAGGGGCAGAACCCACTGACTTCACACCTGTGCAAATAAACACATAAACATAAATATAGTGATGTGCATGTTAAAAACCTGATTTAAATGAAATTCTTCTTCTACAGAATGTTTCTTTAATCATAAAGCATTAAATAATAATAGTAATGCGTTAACATTTTCTCTGTTACATTGGCTTAAGTAACATTTTGGAAAATATGTACCATTGAGAGTAAATTTTATTTACTTTTATTCCAGTACAAATAAAAAAAATGTGAAACACAAAATCAGAGTTCCAAACCTTGAGAACATGTTCTCAGACCATCTCAGGAGAAGCTTTAGGTTTTTTAACTTTAATATGTATAGTGAATGCAGAACTCACTTTATTATTACACAGGTGCACTTCATTATGATTAACATACATTGACGTTTATCAGATTCAAAGTAACTAGTAACTTACAACGTGAGTCTTCTTTTTATTGCGTAGTAAAGAAAAGTAATTTTTCAGTAGTTTTTCAGAATTCTGACCTTTACTTCTACTTGAGTAATTATTTTGAATACGATACTTGTTCTTAATAGTACTTGCTCTACCCGCCTCTGAATAATGTCACTCACAAAACATTCATATTATTTCCTCTGGACATCAAAGCAGTCATTTACAGTGTGTGTGTGTGTGTGTGTGTGACAGGTGCAGAGGTGCCATAACAAACAGTTTATGGTCACAGGGGTCACACACCCCATTACACACCCTAAGGGCAAAGCCAACACACACACCAGTACATGAAACAGACACACACAGAGTTTTGGTAATGTGCAATATATAGAATAGATGCTCAACAAAAACACACAAATTCAAGGTGGTGTGTTTATTAGTCCATCTGCATTCTGGAAAGCGTCATTTTGGCATTTTATTCTTGATGGTAAGAAAAGCAAGTGAAAAATACACTCCATCCTGGACACAGAAGAAAAAAGGAGAGAATGAAGGGAGAGAATGAGAAGAGAGAAAAGGACAATAGGAGAGGATAGAAAAGATGAGGAGAATGAGAGGAGAGAACAAGATGAGTTGAGAGGAGAGAATGAGAGGAGAGAATGACAGGTGTGCAGGTCAGTTCTTCTGTCTGATGACACACACACACACACACACACACATACAGTGTTCATATCCAACTGTGACCATCTGATAGGGTCTCATCTCATGGACACGCACTGCACACAAGGACAGCCCACTCCAACACAAGGACACACACACCATGATGTTACACTACAGATCTCTACAGTGTGATGTGATCAAAAACCTATTCCAACTTCAACACACACTATGAAATTATAAAGTACTGTGATGAAAACACAAACACACACACACACAAACACAAACTCACACTTTACACGCCTCTCTTTCCAAATTTCATGATACCTTATAAAGAAGCTGCATTCAGACAAATAGATGGGACTGGTACAGCAACTGCACCCAAGATAATGCATCTGACAGACGCATAACAGTCACACTACATCCACCAGAACCATTAGCAAACTCATTGCAGTAAACCCAAAGCTGCTGTCTGTCTGTCTGTAAAGTGTGTTTGTGTGATGGTACCTGGGGGTCTGTAGGCATGGTTAATGAGGGCTTCGCTGATACAGCTGCAGGCTCTGCCTTCCACACCATACATCCAGCTGAGATACATGCACTGCAGCAGCAGAACCTGAGCATGGGTGAGCTGAACACAGACCTGAGGAAGCTCAAACATGCACTCGCTCAGCGTGACAGAAGACTGTTTCCCCCTGATGAAAAACAAGTTTGTTTTATCAAGATATGACATGTGTTACTCATATTATTATAGAACTTGACATAGCAAACTACATAGAATCTTTAGTTATCATAGTCTCAATCACAGTTTCAGACACACACACTGCCTTAAATGTAATTTTTAGTCAATTCTAAGATTTGAGAATTGATTTCTGGCCATTCCCATAATGCATTGTGGTGGGCTCAGAGGAAAACACAAGCTAAAACTAGATTTTTTTTCAAAGGTGTCTGCACATCTGGATCAATCCTAATGAAAGATCCTTCATAATCCTTTTCTTCTTTAGCTGTTTGTGCAACATATTACAGGGTTGTAATAAACCACTGACAACCACGACCATTGAAGATATGCTTTTAATCCTTTCAATATTAAAATACCTTCCTTTATGTCACCACCATATGAAAAATACAACTAAAAGCAGGACATTGAAAGGCTGATTTTTAACACTGTGTCATATCCAAAACATTGCTCAGTTTGACCAGCCTGATGTTTTTGCAAATTACCTGTAACAAGTAATAAACACAATAAAGCAAAGAAAGTCATAAAGCATGTGATTTGAAATGAATCTGGGACAGTCAGACACATTAAGCTCTCTGATGCTGGATATGACACAGATTCTCAGTCTGTGTGTGATCCAAGAGTGTGAATTCAGCCCAGTGCTTTCTGGGTAATGGCTGCATGTCTCTGATCAGCTCTGACAGGGAGAAGCTCTCTTCATTACAGCACCTCTGCAACCACTTAACTTCAGCTCACACAGCACTCTCATCTCGGCTTTGTAGTGCTTCTGGGTGGTTTGGCGGCTGACGGCTGACAGCAGTGCACTTTTGCTGTGGGAGGCTGATGTACAGCAGGGATCGTGGGCTCGGCAGCATGCAGCACTTGCGGATGAGGTGAGAGGTCAGGGGCAGATGTGAATGCTGCTCAAGGGCATGAGCAGTGTTTGGAGGAAGAAAAGTCACACTGTCACATGAACTAACAGGTGGCGTGATTTTTTTGCCTTTTTGGGGATGGTAACATTTAGCCAGCTTTTCTGCGACTGTGTTTATTAATAAATAAACATTCTTAAATAGCATCACTGATCAGCACAAGACTCGCTTCAGTGTCTTCACAACACAATATCCACTGCTGTCCAGATCAGCAGGAGTCACAGTCCGGAGCACACACATACACACCCAGCGTAACCCGCTCAGCAGTAGGAATGACTTCTGCCTAATTGGGCTCAAGTTTCATAGCACAGAAGGCTGAGTGCCTTTCATTGTGTGTGTGTGTGTGTGTGTGTGTACACATTTTTGAAACTGAAACTTTCAGAACCTGAAGCTAAAATCACACGAGACTTTAACACTATTCCTACAGAGTCCAGTTCACTGTGAGAGTGTCTGCAGCCGCTCAGACATTCCAAACAGAAGCAGTGTATGTCTGTGTGGTATGTGATATGTGTATGTGATGCGAGTGTTTGTGTGTTAAGTGTGTGAAAAGTGTGATGAGTGTGTTTGTGACATGTAAGTGTGTTGTGTGTTTGTGTGTGTGTGTGTGTGTGTGAAAGTGTGTGTGTTGTGTCCTTGATCACTGATGGTGGTTTAGCTCTGCTCTCCTCATGCGAGCACTGTAACAGGTTTAGCAGGTCGCACTGCTGCATCTCATTACTGCATCTCACACACACTAAAGCAGCTGCAGAAACGGGCCGTCTGACCCGACAGGCTCCAGGGAGTTTTTTAAATAGAGGGTGATCAGTACTGTGTGAGACGTCTCACCTCCGGCCAGCACAAAACACACACACACACTGTGTTAATGGCTCTCATTCACTTACTCGGGCTCTCAGCTAATGACAGGATATTTATTACCCTCCACTGATGCACTCATCTAAATTCTTTACCCACAATCCTACACACTCCACAGACAGTGAGTGTGTGTGTGTGTGTGTGTTGTGCCTCACCAGTACGCAGGCAGACGGAGCTGCTTCCCATAGAGAGCAGTACTGAAAGAAGGAATTATGGGAAGGAGTGGAT
>JAZGTJ010012442.1:0-15866 GCA_036877575.1 Botia almorhae
TGGTTTATTATTTCATCTTTTACTGTGTCAAACTCACCTTCATATCCACCAAGAGCTAGCCAGGGGAAAACTGGGCCCCCATATGTACCCATGCAAGGGTCATGAAACATGGGGTCTGTGTCATCCAGGGCTGTGGGAGAACTAAGGATAAAAGACAAAGTGTGAGTAACTCTTAAATTTTAATAAACAATTACAAGCGCACACAAAGTTAGGTTAATAAGATAGTAACAAAGATAGTAATAAGAAAAACAGTGAAGCTCACCTGACACAATATAGAAAATGAGAGTGGTAATCAAAGTAGACATAAAACTCGTCTTGATTCACATGATCCAGGACCTCATGGCTGTTCTGGTAGTAGTTCAAAACACTCAGTATGGTACAGTTGTCATTGTAAGGAGCCAGGGGAGAAACACAAATGTCTTTAAGAGTCACTGTTTCTCCCTTATATTCTGCTGTTAGATTTGCTATTTCTGTCTGGAGATCCAGCACCTAAGAACACAGAGCCAACAGTTTATGTATATACATACATACGCCTTGACAAATATAAAGAAACAAGTTAACTTAAGCTCTTCCTAAAGTATCTGTGACATGCGGTGTTGGTTACCTCAGTTTCAACAAATGAAGGCGGCAAACAGGCTAAATAATTTCAAAGCAGTATAGCTCATATTTTTGTTACAGCATTTCTGACCAAATTCTTCATTCATATTTGATGTGTAAAATTTAAGTCGGCCTTTTCTAGTAGTTTTTCTACGTCTCCCTGAATTAGTTGGTTGCGTACTGATACACCTCTTGTGGGTTGAACTTACTATAAGTAAGCACACCTTTCTGGATAATTGCATCACATCCCTTTCAACTTGCACAGTACTGTACAAGATCTGCTAGGCTTCCATTTAGGTGTCTTATTAATTAATTAAGGGAAGGTATCAAAAGTACTCCAGATTGTTCATTCTTAAGCCAAGATAAAACATTAGGTCTTGATTATTTCAATCACTTACATTCTTCAGTTCTCATTGCATGGCACTTGTTGACTCACCTGATGAAGCAGTGATAAGTTCAGGATAGGGGAAAAGATAATGTCTGGCCCAGAGGAGGGTGTAAATGAGCTTGTGTCCGTCCATGGAGTGGTAATGATGAGCTGCTCGGTGCGGAAAAATGGACCAAAGTGCTGGTCAAAGTAGTCCTTTTCCTGTCTGGCCCTACTGCTGGGAGATGACCACAGCTCTACTGGGTTGGTGGTGATACGCATGTAGACTAGACCGGCCGAACAGGCCAACACCAGCACAATACCGGCTAGGATCACTGTCAGGGGATGACGGACACACAACGAGCCCCAGTTGCTGAAGAGCACGCGGAGAGTATTCTCGAAACGCTCTCCCAATGTCTCACAGCATGTAGCTTTATCTAGGAAACAAGACAACATTCAGTTAGGTCTTCTGAAAGATGATCCTTGTATCGAATGTTTAAGCTGAAGTAAGTCATCCCTGACAGCCTCATCAGACTTTTTAAAAACAAACTTGAAAGGTTGATGCTGAAAACTCCACAAAACAGATAACACATTTCTTGAAATCTCTGAAAATTGACATACCTACAAACTCTGTGCCATCAGCATTTAAGGACAGGGGCAGATTGCTGTCTAGAATTGGGGCATATTCGGATGTGACTGTTCGCTTTCTGCAATGAGATCAACCGCAAACAGATTTTGCCATTTCAAAAACCAATTAACAGAACCGCGTGTTATATCAATCAGTTTCAGTATTTTTAAAAAAAAAGGAATCCGTTCTAAACCAGAACCAATTCTTGATTTCCAAGTTACCATTTTAGGATATAACAAATCACTGGAATGCAAACAAAACCGCTCTTCCAATATCACTGAATGGCAAAAGGAAGCGTCACTCACTGTAAACTAATGTCATTAGGTCATACCCCACCTGTAACACCATGCACCCAGCAAGACTCCAAAGAAGATGAGGAGGAAGGCAATATAGGAACACCACATGATAACAGTCATGGCATCCTGCCCAAGAATAGTCCAGGGTGGAGGGATTGGGGGTGGGACAGGGGTGGGGCCACAGGCTCGACTGCAGTCCTGACATGAGCAGGGCCCAGAGCCATCCTCCAGAAACTGTGTGCAGTTAAACGTTTTGTTGTTCATAGGGGTCATGCCCATCACAGGTGTATCTGTTAGTCGAAAGATCAGATACATATTTAAATATAAAATATTTAAAAATATTTGTAATACTGTCAATATCAAGTCTTCATGTAGGTAAATAACAATTTTGAATACATCCCAAAAAAAGGAATTTTAGTAAAGTGTCACAATCAGCGACATAACTGTTAACATCTGGAAAGCAATAAAATACAAGGATTGCTTCATGCAGGGTTGAAGACTATATTAGTTCTCAAGTCCAAATTTAACCCAGCAGGATCTTGTGACTTGGTCATGCTACTTGTAACTCTACCAAAGGTTACCATCATTATTACAACAAACTGTTACGAAAGCTCTCAAGTATATATACCTGGGAAAACAGGGTCAATTTCAAAGGGAACTTGGCCATTGTTAATATCGAACATGTACTGAATCCAGTTGTTTGGAGTGCATTCACTGGCATCTTTCCCACACAGCAGACTTAGGGCTTTGACATTAGTGGATGGAGCCTGGACATCACTGCAGGCATTATACATGGCTGCAGATAGACAGAACAGAAGTAAGTGTTATCAACAGTCTGCTATATTGCAAATGACAAATTCTGTATAACTGAAAGAATGAATTTATGTATGTACTGTTACAATGTTTTGACGGATCTCTACATTTGGCATCTCTGTTCCCAGCCCTATTTCTCACCATTGGCAAAGGTCTGGCTGATATAGTAAGACACCTTGTAAACATTTGTTCTGTTTTGGTGTGTTCTGGGGTCTGGGTATGGAGTGAAGGCTGTTGCATTGAGGAACTGGCTTTGATGAGGACTGCAGGTGAGCTCACAGAACAGGGTCATGAAGTTAAAGAAACACGCAGGACACCTAAAACAACAAATATAGGAGCGATGTGGAGGAATTTTTACATTTTTAAATGAGTAAGTAACTTTTCACATTTTCATGTGTCACATGTAAATTTCTATACATTTGCCAGATGCTTTTATTCAAACCAACTAACACTGCATTTAAGGTCCACATTTGAAGTTAATGCATTTACTAGGAATCAAACCAAGGATCCTGGTTTGATTCTAGAGTGGTGCTCTACTGTTTGATCTACAGAAGGGCTGTTTAATTAGTCATACCTGGACAGGTACTGAAGGGGAATCTGGATATTGGCCTTTAGTGTCCTGAGCTGCTGGGCGTCACAGCAGACGCTGTTATTAGCATAGGCGAGACCCGGGCACAGTTCCTGCACAGTTTAAGAATGACATGCTCTTATAATGCAGCAATTTGGAACAGCACTGTTTAGTGCACTGTTTAGTGCTGTAGGTGCCTAACTTTATTTTGTGCTTATCAGGGATGTAAATATTGACAGTAATTCAATTAAATTTTGTGGTAATATACTAAATTATGCAATAAATACTAAATTTTAAATATGACCTCATAAATGGACCTGATTCAGCTATTCTGATAGCCATAATTATTTTATCAGGGGAACACTGACAAAAACAGTACACTAGATTTTACATTAATTTACAGGCTGGGGTTTATTTAGGATAAGAAATGAACATATGGGTCTAATAGATATTGTTATTAGTAAAAACTTACTAATTCTGATTAATTACTAAATGAAGTATTGAAGGTGCTGCATAATGGCATGCAAAAACTTTATATTACCTAACAGATATCAATAAAACAGGTATAGTATCCAGGAATTATAATTCTTGTCCCTGTGACAAGAATAAGACTTTGAATTGCAGACAAAAATGGGATCGCAGACAAAAAGTGTTTTAATATTTTTTGTTTAGCCAAAGTGTTTTGAGATTCTTTGTTTAGCCAATCGGAAACTGTCAATTTATCATTTTTGGAGGGTCAGTAATGAGTTTTAGTTTGGATAACATCTAGCTAACACCTGTAAAGTTTATCATGTCTTACCATTGTTAGTTTAGCACCATACAAAATTTGAATCACTCTGATTGAACAACCCAACTGAGCTGAAAGTAACAACACTGGCTCAACCAATAGTGTGAGTTTAGGGTAGGACTACATGCTTGTCCACAAATAAACAAGTGGGAGGGGAGTGTTTGAATAGATTTGAAGGCTTTCACATGGGCTTCTACATTTTCAAGTCATTCTTCTACGTTCTACATTTTCAAGGACACACAAAAGCATGATGGGCACACATGATTAAATAGCTCTGTACACACTGTATTGTTTGAACTATGATTTAAGTCTCAAATTGAAAACAAAGCTGCCCCGAGTATAGATTACCTTGTGGTTTACATGTTATTAAACAAGAAAAATTTAAAGACATCTTTCAAAACAAAAACCAATTAATACTGTTTTAACTAACTAAGAGCACTTACAAATGTGCTAATTAACCAATTATTACGTTATTAATAATTGGTTATAAATAATCAATTATTATTATATGAATGGGTACATCCTCTTACCAGTAGCAGTTCCTGTCCATCTTCAGGTAAAGGTATAGAAGGACCAGTGTAATTGCAGTTGTACTTCTTCTCTGGTACTAAAGTAGAGTTACCACATTCTCCATACCAGATACAGTGTTGGCCATGCACCTGAACAGACAAGCATTAACACTAGTCACACACTTTAATCACATGTCTGATGAATCTTCAGTTTAAGCGATATCATATCCTCTCTGTCCTGGACAGCTGTAACCACTAATGTGTGAAATATATATATATTTAGTGTGTATATATTCAGTTCCCTAATCTAGTTCCTTCCTCTTCTCTGCTTTTATTTTTGGTCACTTTCGAGAAACAACTTCTGCCCTCTAATAGATGTTCTTATGTCTGCAGTACCTGTGATTGCAGCAGGAGCTTTTAATTTTGCTTTTTCTGCAACAACTGCATGAGTTGACGGAACAATTTTATTAAGTTCCATGTGTGACATCCACCATTAAACAGACATGAATAAACTGCCAGAACACTGCTAAAGGCATTTACATGCAATCTGAAATCTGGGTAATGGGTAAATGTCCACCTGTGTCGGTCAGACTTTAGGTAAGCTATTTATGACCTTACACCGATAAAACAATGACATGGGGGTGAGTAAATGATTGAAAATGTTTCATTTTTGGGTGAACTATCCCTTCAATTAAACTGCAAGCTGTTATCAGGTTGGAAAAGACAAAGCAAACAGATGTATGGATTGACATGCATCACTGATCTCAAGTGCATCTTAATGAAACCATGAAACCAGAGCAATGTGCATTCCTAAGTTATTCCTAAGTGCATTTATAAATCATTTCTGAAGTCATGTGACTGGAATCTGCAGGCACATGTGATGAATTTAGGAGAAGCATGTCTCCACCCAGGCCTGTAGGGTGAGATTTTATTTGATCCAATCAAAGTGAACTGTGATGTATTTAAGATCAACATCTTAAACAGCATTTATAGTACAGTCGGGTACATAGGGTAATGGACTGAACCTTTCACTTTGACTGTCACACTATTGTTCCACTGAACAAAAACGAATGAGTCTGACTTGACATAAGCTCGGCTTGCACATGTGACTGAGGGCTGTGCCATCCCTTACACACAGGAAACATTGAGACAACTGAGTCATCATTGTTTTGCCCATTCTTTTTCAGATCTGGTCTGTTGCATGGGCAGATAAAAGGGCTTGTTATGGTTTATGCATTGACAAAAATAAAATGAGAGTACAATTCCATAAAAGAATCTCCCAATTCTGCAGAGTCTTCAAACACCATATAAAACTCCAACTTTGCTACTTCTGTACTAGTGAAATTATCACACAATCAGGACTAAAGACTGTAAGGAAACAATCATTTCTTTACTGTTAGTCATAAACTGCAGTTATAAAGAACAGTGTTGTTATAGAACCATATAGTGGTCCCATACACAAGCACTTCATTGTTTACAAACACTAGGAGAGTATTAGAAGAGTATAAGTAGAGGAGAGTATTATTATAACTAGTCTTAACAGCAGTGATGAACAGAAAAATCACCCTGACTGAATAATATTTGGCCACTTTTTAGTTATTAGATTGTCAAAAATTTACTAATATTCATGTTGATAGATGTTGAGCTGACTTACTATTTTGAAATATTTTAAGTGAATTTTTAGTAAATATTGTGTAATATAGGCTTTCTAGTAATATTTTATTTAATTAGATCAGCCATTGATTATCCTGCTCTTTACATTTATGCATCTCTGAATTTTAGACAGGACTCCATGCCATTGCATGGCTCGCAAAATTTTTAAATCCCTGGTAGCCCTTCAGGCAGGCACTCTTCAGATTTTGGTAGCTCGAAATGAATTTAAGTAGCCCAAATAAAAAAAGACATTTTTAATGTAGAATACTGTAAACGAGACAAAACATCAATCAAAAACTTTTCATAACACAAATAACAATCGTAAAAAATAATCAAATTACATTTATCAATAGAAATATTTGGTTCAGGGAGGAAATACATTTTGGTAGCTTGACTGGATGACACAATAGCCCAGGGACGTCGGGCTAGCGATTTTGCGAGCCCTGCATTGTGTTAGTTGGGTTTCCATACAAATGACATGAACTGTAATATAAACAAAAATCTACAGCAACTAAGTCCAAACTTTTGATATTTACACTAAATAAAAAATGTGTCTGCCAAACATTAAAGTTCACTGGAATCGCTTGGTTACCAAACAACAATTATGTTTGCCTCGGGTCTATTTACTGAAATGATGGAATCACATTCTGACTCACTGTCATCAGCATGAGTCAAAACGATGTATTTAAACACGGAATCACAAAAGCGAATTGACACCCTTCAAATCAATACATGAAAATTACAACTGAACGTCCATTTAGGATGTTAAATATTTTGGGTCTGACATGGAAAATGCAGAAATATGCCAAACTGTAGTACCACATGCTACAGAATGTGACCATTGAAGCAACATGAGATTAAATAAAGTTTAGACTGTTTTTCAATAAATGAGAAGGCTGGTGAACTAAATTGAACCAAGGATCTCTTAGGATAATCCGATTTATCCGCACCTACTTCTAACCAGACAGCTACTTAGCAGTTTATTTGAGCATCGCAGGTGCGTTTTGACCTAAATGTTAAATTTATATTCAGATCGAACCTTTATAGCACGCTAACAGTTTAGAAGACACATCCAATGTGTCGTAGTGCAAAAGCACACTGAAATCAGGTTTGTCAACCAAAAGCAATGCTCCAGTTGCTCATAAACACTATAACAATATGTAAAGCGCTGATCTTGCTTGTTATAACATGTGATCCTTTGTAAACCGGCATAGGGTGACAGAGAATTCACATGATGTATGCAAATCATGTTTCCTTGTACATAAAGAGCTTCGATAAGTTTTTAAAAAGAAAGGAACAGTTTCACTCTTATAGATTAAACACATACGACTAGCTATTATGAATATTTACAAGTTTATGCTAGGCTACAGCGAGAAACGTCCACTAATTACAAGAACAAAAACATAAAAAGCCAGACTTACCCACTGCGATAATAAAATCACTGCCCACAAAACATAGAAAATGCCCTTTGCACCCTGTTGAAACATTGCTCTTCGGACTCCAGAGTCCTTCTCTAGAGTAACTCATCTACTGGGGTAAAGCTTTTTATTTCCTGTTGTCAAACACTGGTTTGCCTCTCGTTTGACTAGAGGAGCATGTGATTTAGAATTGCTGCCACCTACCGGTCCAGAGTTTGTAATACAAAAGCAAAACAAAAGCGGTTTATGCGGTCACTGCAATGATGACATCTAGCGGATAAACTTCACTTTATATAGCGATCGCTTGGCTGCTGGTACTAAGTAACATGACGTTCACCAAGTAGGCCAAACTTATTTGCTGTAAGGCGGACGTGCATGAATAATAATTACGTTACGTTTCTCCGCAAATTGTATTCAATATGTCGAGGTCAACCCACTAAAATAACTTTTTTAATTTAAACAAATTATATAAACTACATAAACACAAAATGAATAGCCCACAGGCAACAGTTAATCTCCTGATCATGTTTACACATTCATTCATGATTAGAAACTAAAGAACTTTTTTGGTAGAACTGTTTAATGTTATAAACCTACTGATGAAATTATCCCTGATTAGATTGTGAGCTAAACACTTAAAACACCTATTGTAAAAACACTGTCTTTATTGAATTTACTCTTATAGTAATAATCAACGGTCAACATGACAAGAAGTGAAGGCCTTTGCCACCCTACTGCAAGGACAAAGACAAATGCTTTTAAAAGATGATCAAAGCCACAATGAAATAGATTTTAGGATGTGATATCCAACCACATAACTTTGAACTGTGCAATATGGTTTCTATAGTATAATCATGTTCTGTCTGAAATTCATTTTAATATTACAAAAGGAGAAACAGGTAGATGAGGACACTTGAACAAATCTACAAAAAGAAATGAAATATATCAGTGACCCTTGTATGTATATTTTTAGGACAATGGAAAAATACATATATTACAGTTCTGTACATGTACCAGTCATATGTTGGTCTTTAAACAACAGATTCTAATCACATACATGTTGGTAGGCCAGAAGGGAAATTCTGCTAAATGTATCTTTACACTACAAGCTTGGGCCAATCTTTATAATTTTGTAGCAGTACTGTGAATTCTAGCAATTGCCATGCCACCATTTCCAGCAAAAAAGTTTAATCTTTTATATTTTATAACAACATTGTGTCTTTCATTCACAGCAGAGAGACTTAACAGCCCCTAAGTTCAGCTTACACATTTTTTTAAATAATGCCTTTAAAAACACATTTAGGCACTGTACATTGATGTATCTTTTTTTTGCTAGTTAAAACAGAAACGTTAAAGACATTTAAAATTGCATCTCTTTTAAAGTCTTTACACAGACGTGTCGGCACGCTACTTGTTCAATGATATGGAGTTTCTGAATGTCCACTGGCATCAGTGTGGGATCTGGTCGTGTTGTCGTATCCTGGGCTGCGCTTGTCCAATGCAACCACAACAGCATCTAAGTCTAGCTCAGAGAGAATCAAGCATTTCTGAAAGATAACCAGGATAATCAAAAGCTTGTTTTGTACTTGACGGTAGTCAAACCACAGTTCAACAACTCAGCAATCTAATTGCCTGTGCTTCTGCTATAAATAAATGTCCTTCCGTCTTTTATCTAAAGTGACTCATGTTAACTGTTCACTTATCTCTATTGTGTGCTAGTGCACCTCCAGCCCCATGTACTCTGCGTTTTCTGCAGCTGGCAAGTGGCCATTGGTGTGTGTTTTAAGCTCCAGAGGACAGAAGTCCTGCTGGTAGTCAGGGTTGTCCATGCTGTTCTGTAGGTTGAAGCCATTAATGCTGAAGAAGGACTGGTTGGAGATGAGCTGGGTGTGGGAGGTATTGAGATACTCAGGTGGGGCAGCCACAGCAGAACTGGGACTCTTAAAGCAGTTGAGATATTCTTCCTCTGTTTCATCCAGTGTGGATGAAGAATACAGAAGTGCATGGGGCGGTCCTGGGTGCTGGTATATTGGGTTGGTCATGTTAGCCATCAGCGTGCCATTCTGGTTGATGTATTCTGGGAAAGAATACAATAAAGAGTTAAATAAACAATTTATTCTATGCATTATTTTCTAATTAGTAGTTGATGAGTAATGAGTAAGTAATTGTGTATCTACCTTGAGGGTATTAGCATCTGTTAGAATATTAGCACATTAGCGTTTATGGTATGCCTCAGAATAATTCAACCAAGTGAAAATCCTTGAAACATTTAATCACCCGCATGTTATTCCAAACCTAATTGACAATAAGACTGATCAATACGCTCTTGTCTAAACAATGAACATGAATTGTGCTAGGCAGGCTAATGATGCATTATGCCTTAAGTTCTCATGTGCCTCATAGCCAATCGTGACAGGTCAAATTTGAATATGAAGAAAAAGGAACAAGATTTAAAAGGCTATGGTGCCTAAGTGTGAGAAAAGAATAAAAGAATTATCATTTAGGGTGAACTATTCCTTTTTTCTTTAAAAGTAAAAAAGTATACCACATAAATGTAGTACCAATGTTGGCCAATAGAGGCTTTCATTTCCACCACAAATTACAAACTGACATTTTCTGTATTTCTGCTTTGTACCCTGCATTTTCCATCTTGCAATTTTCAACAGACCGATCACACATCTGTCCATTTGTAAGACATGCAATACCCCAATTCCTAGAAACACCCTCCTGCCAGTTCTCACACCATACCGACCTGGAGCAGGCTTAAAGTCCCCCTCCAGGAACTGTTCTGTCGGGTCTGGGATGTAGCGCAGGACCAGGCTGTTCTCTCTTGCTGGAAGATCATTCTGTATCAAGAAAAAGTGTGTCACTTTAGAGTTATTAGAGTTAAATCTGATTCAGTTCTATTAGCCAATCAATCTCCAAATTTGTTACACATGTTTATTAATGTGTAGGGTAAGTTTCAAGTTCCAGACAGCTGTGCAAATGTCTTTGTAACTTACCCCATTTCTGTTCTGACAGTTTCCAATGCTGCTATTGAGACTCTGAAACAAAACAAAAATAGTCAAGTGTTAGTAGTTGGCTAGTTTTTTAATGATCAGTGCATTGAATGTACAAACTCTCAGTAGTTTAACTACACTAGTGTAAATTATATTGTTTTTCTAGATCAGCTGGTAGAGCATAGTGCTAGCAATGCCAAGGCTAGGGTCCAATACCCTGGAAATGCATGTAAAATGTAAGTGTCAGTGGATAGATTTACCTCAGAGATGCAAAAATGTAAACTATTGATTAGTGATTATAATAATGGATGTAGTTCTAACATTTACTAAGTACTCATTTAAACATCCAGCTGTTGTTGTAGCCAGTGCTGCACAATTTTTTATTTAACTGACAGCTTGATTCAACTGGAAATATAGCATTTGTAATCAACCCTGCATGTACAACCTCAGGCTTGTACATGTTATGAGAGGAAAGAACCTAGCTTTCCTGAGGTCTCTGTACCATAACAAAACTTAGGCAGCAGAGCACTGAAACAACACTGTTCAAAAACACAAGGAAAGGCAAAAAGAAGCATAAGCTAAATAGGCTACCATCTGTCAGAGACACTGCAGCCTCAAATGGCTGTGCCTCAATGAAGGTGTTACATAAGACTCAGTTTGAGCTCAAGGCCTTCATTCTGGCAAAAACACATTTCAACAAGTGTTGCCTGCGAAAGCAATCAGACTTGAAGGGCTGTACGAGCATTGAAAGCACTTAGCGGCAGGCATGAGGCCAGGAAACGCTCGGCGTACTGAGGTCCAGAGGGTCCTCTTGAACAGGCGCACACAAAACGATCATTAATCAAAAGGCAACAGGGAGGAAGTGGGGGAGAGGATGAAGATACAGAAGGACAGAGTGAACAGGAAGTGGGCGAAGGAGATCAGGCCAGATGAAGACGAAGAGAATCAGGCCAAGTACATACGCCTCTGCAGTGTGAACTTCCTGTCTTTCTGAGTAAAAGCACACTATGCTGTCATCAGATTAGGCTGAAAGCAGTTACTGCATGACTGTTACCGCAGGTACAGTTAATCTTCTATGACAGATTGGATGTGTGTTGAGTATTTAATTCTTTGTAATCAAGTGCATGTTTTATATAATTATATACTTTTGCAGTTTTATATATCCATAACTGACTACTTAGATTTATTGTTACACAATGAAACGGAGATACAAAACAATGTTTTTTTATCAAACTAAACTATATTATATTCTCATGTAAATAATTTTTTTTTAACTTTCATATAAATATTTTCAAAAGAAAAAGGAGATTAACCACCATTTTGAACACATTTGAGAATTTACTGTTGCATTAGGTCAACATGCAAATTGCTGTTTGACCAAAACCCAAACTTAGAATAAGCATTTACGTATATATAGCACTAAAGTCACTACTTCAATTTGTGTCACTTTATAATTTTGATGACTTTACTATCATCAAAAAATGGAAAATACTACTAAGAAAGGTGTGTACTTTGACTAGTATTGTTACGTATTTTATGAGTGTACTGAATTACCACAGAGTGCAGAAGCTGTGTGCGCGAGGTGCTCGGGCTGCTGAAGAAGCTGTGATTGGGCACTAAATATTTGTCTGTGTCCAGAGCTTCATCCAGCTCTCTGCTCATCAGACTGCGGTAGGACTTAGAGTCAGAAGGACTGGGTAAGTGCATCTGATCATCACCCTAGGCGGTGAAAAAAATACATGGTCGGATGTGGGCTGAGATCTTTGATAGAAACAGTTTGAGCCTCAGCTAAAATTACATGTTCCTCTCCTACCTGAATGACAAGATAGCGGGATGGGTCACGTGCCATTTTGGAGAATTCGGCAATGAGCTCCCTGAACCGAGGTCTGCTGTCTGCATCGATCATCCAGCCTGGATTCAATCATAACCAGTGATGATAAATCAGATGATAACAAATGCATGGAGGTTTCATACACATAAACTTTGTTAAAAAAATAACAGAATTGTTTTCTTTAAAAAGCCGAAATGTCAGTAAATTCAATTCAAAGTCATAACATTAACAGTTGTATAGACATTACTAGAATGTACAAGCTCTGATATAATAAGTCTGCTGTCATAGAGTTTTATGCAGTTGCAAAATTCTCAGAAGGCAGTGTGTAAATGCTAGCCAAATACATCATGCCCCTTCAAACACATCCCCTCAAATTTTTGAGTGGAGCTGAAAATATAAATTGGAGAAAAGTTTTCCTCACTTTTTCAAATGTAGATGTCAATATAAAGTTTGTCCAGGTAAATATGTTTTAAATATGTTGTTTAGCATGTCTAACATTGGTCAATTTGATTGTGTTTTGTTTTAAACCTAACATTTTGTTATCATTGACCCCGCTTCCCATAATTTGAAAGTTCCCTTTTAATTTAGGAACAAAAGGTAAAAGCTATTCCTCCATATACTCTTCCGTTGCATCGCAGGCTGTCAGTTTCAGTTTGAGTTATGAAAGACAATATCTTTGACTGGAATTTAAAACCACAGTTTACACTAATTGTTTTTAGTCATGTCTTATTTTGCCTAAGGCACCATGTGAGCTAGTACTGCCACTGATGACCCTTAAAAGAGTAAAGGCATAAAAACTTGATGGTACAGTAACAACATGTATGAAACACACAAAGCCAGGGCTTATGTGAGTAACAGGTGTGGCACAGTTAATACAACAATTTCACAGCACTTTAACAGGTTTCATGCATGAACGTTATTGATGAAAAGAAAAGAAAGCCTCCCACAAGTCCTCCTCATTATGCAGTATCTGTGTGTGTGTGACTTTGCACTCTTACATTTGACCATGATCATGTAGACATCAATGGTGCAGATGGGAGGCTGTGGAAGTCTTTCTCCTTTCTCCAGCACTTCTGCAATCTCACTGGCAGGAATTCCATCATAGGGCTTTGTTCCAAACGTCATCAGCTCCCAGACTGTCACACCTACATCAGAGCATCAGCCAATAAGCATCTGATACGTAAATACTGACAGTCTCTGCTATTAAAGATAATTAAGTTAAAGTTGAACCATTTACTTTATTAATGCACAGTTCTGCACATTATTGCTAAAAAATAAACTAGTTTACAAAGTCAAACAAAAACTTTTTATTTAGCTGATATCACCAAGAACCTAAAACACCAGGAACGCTCTTCTCCATTCTGTTGCATTTTGGTATATAACATTCCAGTTTATATGTTGTTTCACTCTTAAATATGTCACATTACTGCAGTAAATAGGGTTGTGAACCTTTAAATGTCTGAAGTGATTAATGTACTGATCCAAAGTACATCTCTTACTTACCAAAGCTCCAGATGTCACTTTGGTGGGTGTATGTCCTGTTTAGAATGGATTCAAGGGCCATCCATTTTATTGGCACCTGACGAGAAAGGTAAATAGATATAAAATCATATCAAAATAAAAATATAAAATCTCTATTGCCATTATAAACAATGGTCTTAGTCTGGCAATTTGCAACAATAATAACTGAGCTGAACATCTATATTACTCTTTATGTTTCAACTGGTGTGTTTATATCTAGTAAAACCAGGAAGTAATAAACCTGAAGACCCAGATCCAATCATGATAGAGATCCAACTTTCCAGACAACAGAAAACAGACCTTTCCACCATCTGCGTGATATTCTTTCTCATCAGCGCTTAACAGCTTGGCCAAGCCAAAATCAGTGATCTTCACATGCTGAGGGGTCTTCACCAGAACGTTACGAGCTGCCAGGTCCCTGTGCACAAGATGGCGCTCTTCTAGATAGTTCATTCCCTGATAAAGAGAGATGTTCAAATAAGGTCAGTAGGTATGAATATAGGGGTTTAAGCTACAGTAGTAAACTAAATTATACAAGAGAAGATGTAACACTTTACAATAATGTACCATTCACTAGTTAGTTAATTTATTAACAGTAGTTAATGCATTAGCTAACATGAACTAACAAATACACTTGTTCGTTGATCGTTCATGTTAGTTTATTACTAAGATTAGTAAATGCTGTGTATTCTTAATTTTTCATGTTAACAAAGGTAGTTAACAAACGAAACCCTAACTGTAAAGTGTACTAAAAAGCATTATGTCCACAAGTGTCCCATAAACTTGTGAAAATAGCAACCAATAGCAAATAGAAAATAACACTCTGCCAACTGCATATCAACTGTTGTCCTCTCAGAATTTCAAACCTCACCATATTGTGACAAACTTTTGTCATAATTTAAATTTTTTTTTACAAAAAACCCTTGAGCTTGAGAGTATTCTGTTGTTTTATCATGATTTTCTTATTTTACCATCACCTGCTTTTTATAAATTAAATGTCAGATGTATGTTGATCAATTGCATATGTTTGTATAGAGGGAGTAGCCAAAAAACTACATGAAAGATTAAATGTATGTGCAAAAGTAGGTGAAGCCCCAGCTGCATTGGTAAAGTCAAGTGGGTAACCGATTCAGGTGAAACAGATTTGGGTGCCTAATTAATCAGTTAGGCAGACCAATACAATTAGACATCCTTAGAAAAGTGGTTGGGTAACACTGATTAAAACAGAGAGGAAACCAACTAAACCACTGTTGTGCCAAGGAGTCAAAGAATGCCAGGAGGAAAGGAGATATCCGAGGACATCAGGAAGAAGGTGGTGACAGCCCATCAGTCTGGGGAAGGCTATAAGACCATCTCCAAGAGAGGCCAACTCCATTCATCCACTGTAAGACAAATAGTCTACAAATGGAGTGCAACATGACAACAACTCTGCCTAGAAGTGGACGCCCATCAAAACTATCATCAAGAAGCACCAGAAAATTAATAAATGAGGTAAAGGACAACCCACACATCACCTCTAGAGAGTTGCAGACCTCTCTGGCAGCATCTGGGGTAAATGCATCTATAATCAGATGAAAATTAAACAGACATGACATTTATGGGAGGGTTGCTAGAAAGAAGCCTCTGCTCTCAAAAAAGAACAAAGCTGCCTGTTTCAACTTTGCCAAAGAGCATTTGAACAAACCAGAGGCCTTTTGGAAGTCCATTCTTTGGACAGATATAGATTAGTCCAAAATAGATTTATGTGGTCATAATCAAAGCCGCCATGTTTGGAGCAAAGCTAACACTGAATTCCAGGAAAAGAACCTCCTCCCAACAGTGATGCATGGTGGTAGAAATGTGAAGGTCTGGGGCTGCTTTTCTGCCTCCGGGCCAGGGC
>JAZGTJ010012444.1:0-13464 GCA_036877575.1 Botia almorhae
ACAGTGTCTGATCCATGCTACAGTGTCTGATCCATGCTACAGTGTCTGATCCATGCTACAGTGTCTGATCCATGCTACAGTGTCTGATCCATGCTACAGTGTCAGATGAAGGATGGATTTATGCTCTGAGTTGTGTTTACAGTGTCTGATCTATGCTACAGTGTCTGATAAAGGATGGATTTATGCTCTGAGTTGTGTTTACAGTGTCTGATCTATGCTACAGTGTCTGATAAAGGATGGATTTATGCTCTGAGTTGTGTTTACAGTGTCTGATCTATGCTACAGTGTCAGATGAGGGATGGGTCAGTGTTCTGTTCTATGCTACAGTGTCTGATGAGGGATGAAATCTTGATTTTAATTTTTGTAGTGTTGTCCATGTAGTATTGTAGTATTGTTGTGTTTCATGGTACCATTTTTATTTGTTTGTTTATGTATCGTAGGAAGGAGAGACGCATTGCTGCATTTATCGAAAAATTATTTGGCCTCATGTCGAAGTACATGATCAGTACATTACAGTCTGTTTTACTGTAGTTCTCCTGATGCCTGTACTTACTGTTAAAATGGCTGTATTATAAAGAGAGCACAATGAAAACAGTTGGAATTCCCTGTAGAGATGAGAAACACAAGCAGGCTCGGCAGAAGCTGCTTTATGATTGGGGTGTGGTTGTGATTTCACATTCAGAGTGTTTGAATTGTTTGTTTGGGTCGATCCGTCGCTGTTGTATGACACATAGTGGGCGTGGCATAAGTCGGTAAGGGGTGTGGCCACTTCCCCCTTTGCTTATCTCATCTCCACGGAAAGGGAAGAGCTAACTAGATGAAGCTCTGATACTAGATGCCGCTAACAACCGTAGACACATTAAAAGGCATTTATACAGAATGTGTCTTCAGTATGAGGACAAGTTAGTTTTTGTTTCGTCCGATTGTTTTCTTTATTTTGTGTATTTTATGTATATTGTCTCTTATAGTGTGGAAATTGTTTTCTCTGATGTGTGTGTATTTACTTAACCCTATATTGGGGACAAATTTGTACCTAGCAGTGCATAAAAACAATCAAAGTCTATAAAAAATTCTCCATTTAGATAGTTAGGTAAACGTGTGTGTGTGTGTGTGTGTGTAAAATAACAATGCCCTCTGGAAAATTGTTTACTTACTCTAATATGCACCTTGCTCACAGCCCATTATTTAATGCAAATGCCCTCAGCTTGCTTACATATCTGGAAGTCATATAACCTTTATTCTACTTGCTTGCATAAAAATTGATGAGCTGTATTTCAGATGCATTGTGCTTCTTTTTGCCAATTATCTTGTGGCCCCATTTGCACATAATACATTCAGTATTGTCAGAGTTTCAGCTGAAGTGTTATCAACCAAAAAAAAACATACTGTACAAAACAAACTGTTAATTTTCCTTTCGACAACGTAACCGTGCCGATTGCCCTGTTACCTTGAAGATTCTGCTTAGCGCCACAATGTTTTGACTTATTACATCGTTATACAGGCAATTGTACGATAACTCACAACAGCCTCTAATATTCTGGAGTTTTATTAATGCATTTGTCTCTTAGTAACGTGGAGGAACCAGCCGCTCTGTGGCTTTTTAATGCGAGATGTATTTCCTGCTGTCACGGCTCGAAAATTGCCTTAAACTTTCTCTGCGTCTGTTGATTTTAAGAAAAATAGCTTTTCCCTGTGTTTGTGATTAGAGCTGGGTGATATATCGATTACTCACAATATACTTTATCATCATTGATTTTGTAATATAAAATTGCAGCAAATGCACCGAAAAGCTCCGTTGTGAATATCGCAATGAATTTGATGTGCATTTTATTTAGCTATCGAGTTATCCAATGACTTTACAATTAGATTGATTTCACAACCCTTATGAAAAGCGCCGTTTCGTTTGTGTTTCGTTTTTATTCTATTTTGTTTCGTCTAAGGAATATTTTACAAAACTAATTACATTTTTGCATTGAATGGGTTAAATCAAATGATAAAGGAGAAGCTAACAGGTGGCCGACCTACACGAAAGCTCCTTTAATACTGTTTAAAATGTATCCCAGAATGCATTTCATGCAGATGATTGACACAATGACCAATCACTATTATTCTGTATTGTGGAAAATAGTAAATAGGCTTAGATGTATCCGGAAGTTTAACTGGTACTGGTGTTTAACTGGTACTGGTGTCTATCACCCAGCTCTGTTTCATTCTATCTCTTCAAGCCCACATCAGCTTGTCTTTCTCTCAGCTTACAGCCAGTATATGGAGCACAACACCCTCCTCTGGATCCACACAGATACCGACAGTAAGTGCCGATAGCCGTTTCTGTGTGTGTTCCACCTCAAGCGTTTGTCCTTCAGTTATCTGTCTGCTTATTCTCTTTATTTTTTCTCTAACAGTTCCATCAATAAACATGGTTTTTGGTTGCAGGATTTGCATCCGATGCATTTATTTGTTGTATATTTTGTTCCAAGTTCATTTGTTTTGTCATTCTGTGTATTCAGTGCCATAAATCTGCTTTCAAACGTTGTTTATGTCATTTTCGACATTTTTCAGATTTAGAGACACTCCAAAGGTCAACAGTGTGAACACCAAATCCAAAAAGCCGTCGACCTTCCACGAGTTCGCACGGAGTACCAGTGACGCGTGGGACATCGATGATGAGGAGGACGACGGTATATTCGGTCTTAAACAGACCTCATCCTCACCTGTCCAATCACGGTCCATGCCTCAAACTCCCTGCCTCAAACTCTCCAAAGCCCTGGAAGACACAGAGCCACAACCCCGCCCACCAGACAGGCAGGAGCCAATCAGCACAAAGCCTGAGCTAGATCAGCTGGATGTTGAGAGTGGTTCAGCCAATGGGAGGGTGGTGAAGTCCTGTAGTGACGCCCAGCTGAATGTTAACACAGGTTTGCAGTTAGTTGCTATTTATAAACTTTAGCATTGTAAGGACCTTTTTAACGTTCTGTATACTATAAAAAAACTATATACTATAAACTTTTTGTTCTCCATCCCACTCAGCACGCAATACACTGCAGAAACAACAGTCACTTCCTGTACGACCCATCATACCATTGGTTGCCCGCATTTCAGACCAAAACGCCTCAGGAGCTCCGCCCATGACAGTGAGAGAGAAGACGCGATTGGATAAATTCAAGCAGCTGCTTGCCAGCCCCAACACAGACCTGGGTAAGTTAAACAGACCGATTAGTGAATCCTAATGATTTTGTTTTAGCATTAAACGTGAGGTGTGTTTTCAGTGAGAGATTGTGGATTGTGGACTTGTTTTGGTTGACTGTTCCTGTGGGGACATATCTAAAATGTCTAGCGCCCATTTCTTTCCTTTCAGCAAAACATTACATCACTTAATTAATATTCACAAGCCGTCTGGTAACGTTTAGACAGTGTCTCACCCCACGGTTCAGGTCGTTTCTACTCCCCTTGGTTGATTATAAGATATTAAAGTCTTTGGTTTGATAGACCATTTCAAAAGCACCTCGTTCGCGTGCCTGTTTCACCGCCTCTAGCCGAATCTCTTTGCCAGGTAAGATGGTGTTGGATGGCAGCATGGATGAGTCTCTTCTGTGGTGTTATCCCAGTTTCCTGTATTCACGCTGAGAGGCCCGTCTGTTCGCTCCGTGTTCTCCAGCCGATCATTTCTCCGAGCGCACCTGCGAGCCGCCGGAGCAGAACAGAGTTCTGCGCGCGTGTTCGCTCATTTGTGCGGCTGGTACTCTAATGATCCTATCAAAAAAACGCACTCTTCCTTCTTTCATAGTAAAGTTTTAGTCTCCTGAGGCCTCCTGAGTGACAGGCCCAAATCACAAGGGAAGGAGGATCATCAGTCATTGGAGAAACATCATGCCCGTGCACATATTTTTCAGAGCTTTATGAAAAATGTGCTCGTGATATAGTTGGAGGGGGTTCCTCACGCAGAATCCTGGGTTCATAATGGCTTCTGAGATCTTTCATCATTTTGCTATCGCATTACGCTTGGCAGGTGTCCAGTACCATTAGTATTTCAGGAAAGCTTTGATATGAGGCTGGTGTTTGTTCTAACCGAAAACGACCCAGGAGCGATCTCACCACATGCTTTTCAGCGAGACTTTGAGATTTCATACATATGATGAAAAACAATTTTTACACGCATTGATCACAATGAGTTGTGGGCAGGAGTTTCCAAAAACGTAATCCTCAAAGTCTAATTTTAGCACCTGCACAGGTCTGGTATATGATGTCATATTGTCTACCTGCAATGTGGTGTTGTCTTAGCAACAACAACAAACGAAAACAACAGATCTAGAATGACAGAGTTGAAGTGTTCCACATAATAAAAAAATAAAGTGCAAGACACAGAGAATTTGTCTTCAATAGATACTTCACTCAAAACTGAAAATGTTTCCATCATTTACTCACCTTCGTCATTCCAAACTTCAAATTTCCATTTTTTTCTTTGGAACACAAAAGGAGATATTTAAAAAAAATTCTCAGTGGTTTTGTGTCTATAGAATGGGGGCCAATGGGGGCCACTGTTGTTTGGTTACCAACATACTTCTAAATATCTTCTTTATTGTTCCTCAGAAGCAAAAAAGTCATAGAGGTTTGGAATGACATGAGGGTGAGTAAATGATGGATGAATTTTCATCTGTAGGTGAACTATCCTTTTAAATGCACTGCAGTTCATCTGGTTGCCATGACAATGGCTTTCCTTTGCACAAAAGCACAAAACGTATTTAATCATTTTTCTGTTTTCTTGATAGGCATATAGAGGTGGCAGAAAAAATTTAGGAATAGGTATAAAATCTATAATTAAACAGTCGAACCTGCATCATCTACATGGGCAGCGTAAGTCCCACGCCACCGATTGATCATATGAACTCTTAAGTCATCATTTTTTTAAATCGATGTCCAGGTCAAATACCAGCCGTAACTGTTTTATTGGAGTTACTGTAGATCAAG
Source organism: Botia almorhae (assembly GCA_036877575.1). NCBI lineage: Eukaryota > Metazoa > Chordata > Actinopteri > Cypriniformes > Botiidae > Botia > Botia almorhae. The sequence goes on from JAZGTJ010012444.1 coordinate 4,966, forward strand.
GTGCCATAGCTGTGAGAAGTGTGACTGTGTTTGCTAATTAAAAATAATTGTTTATTGACTGTAGGCGTGACACTGTAAATGAGTGTGTCGTCGGTCCTGTGATGAACGATGTGTGTTTCTTTGAAGAACATCTTGCATGATGTTCCATCACAGCTTGTAGATGAATTGTTGACGCTATTAACTGTTAATTTAAGCTCAGCTTTGAACGGATGTGTTGTGTGTGTTGTCAATGCTCCAGTAATGTGTGTACCTCTCTTCTTTTTTGGTTTCTGTACAGAGGAGTTACGAAAGCACAGTTGGTCTGGAATACCACGTGAAGTTCGGCCAATCACCTGGAGACTTTTATCGGTAAGTCACACTTTAAATGTTTACCTTTAAACCTTTAATTCTTGTTGACAGAGGTGAGAAGACAGAAGGTAAAATGGTGATGACGAGCAAAATGAGGAGATGTGAGTCAGTGTAGGACTGAAATCTGACTGTGAAATTACAACTCCCCTGTTTCTCTCTGCTATGGTTGGGATTAGGTGTGGAGGCGGGCTTTACAGACAAAGACCAATCAGGTAGCAGCCTCCTCAGTGTATGAACCAATCAGAAGTGAGGGAGTTGTAATCTCACAAAGTGTCGATTTATAGTACAACACCGGATTGAAACGTGCTGTCGTCCAGTTCACCCAGTATACACTTTAGGTCTACAGCGCATGCGCTGATGGTTAGGCTACAGCACTGATTCTGCTAGTACTTTGTATTGAGATTGTTAAATATATGAAATTGTTTTTCAGTCGAAATGAAAAATGATTCTGTCGCATGTAGTTTATTATAGCTTATTATAGTTGTCGTAAATCAGCGATTCATAAATCACCCAGACCACTTTGGTTCCATATTTACTGTTTGCACGCATCACAAACGCTTGCTGTAACTTTGCGTTTGCGTTCTACAAAGAATATCACAGGTTATAAAATTTCTGTGGCCCTTTCAGGTTAATGTGCATTATTGATTTGTCTGGCATTATTTCCCTTGGCGAGCAATTTATGTCAGCAGAACTGTGAACGCAGTCGCAGACGGGGCTTGAGCGGGTTGCTGTGTTATGACTGCGTGCGCGAGGATGTTCGGCGAACGCTTTAAAAGCCTCATTTGCGTTTTGGCACATACTTACGCAGTCAATAACACACACCTCCAGGCTAATCTGTACTCAAGCAGACCGCCGCCTCAGCCTGGCTTCGCGCAATGTGTGCTGAGGATTAAACAGAATAGTGCTAGGCTAGGCTAATGTGCCAAACAAATACGCTTTGTCTTAGTTTCTCATAAGCAGATTGTAATCACAAAGAGCATCTGATGTTTTAGGGCATAGACGGCATTATTTCTATGTTGTGTCACTGTACTTTGAGATGTGTTAAACTGTATATTTATGTGGAACATAATGCTGGGATTACTTGTTCAGTTAAAGCTGCAATACGTAACTATCGCCATATTTGTTTGAAACATTAAATTGCAGGTTACTGTACGTACTTCATGTTCTTTATATATGTTGAAGTCAAATGAAGGCAAACATGAAGTAGCTCAAATTATAAATCATTATTGCGAACCAGGAGAGCATTTTGAACCCTGATCTGTCATGTCTTTGCTCAGTAACTGTTTTTTTAATCCAAAAAGTTATGGATTGCAGCTTTAACTAAAATAATTTAACTACTTTAAACTTGAGACTGCGCCCCAGAAATAACACAACGAATGAACGAAATGACCTGTACCAGTTTATTTTAAAGACATACGTTTTGCTATTCAAACTGTTCATGGCTAAAACAGCACATTGTCAAAAAGTTAAGTATATATGTAAGAAAACGTAAAATTCCTCGTAATTCTTAACTCGTAATATTGGCTCATCCCTTCACTGTACATGATTGTTTCCAACTTCCAGGTAATACAGAATGTGAAATTGGCAAAGAGGACTTTCGGAATCATGATGGAAAACTCGATTTAAGATCATTTTGAATTTCAGTGTGGAATTTAATAACATATAATAGTTTGAAGGGCCGCTTATGGGGCGGATCCAAAAGAACGCCTGGACGCTCGCTTATCCATTTATTACTCGCCTGAAGCTACAGACGTGTGCGGAATTCAGAAACCGCTTCTGTGTGTACGTTATTATTTATGTATTTTAACAGTTGGCAGCTCTGTTTGTGCTCATTAAAATGAGTTGAAAAACAATGGGGGGGAAGAAGCTTTAAAAATGAATTTTTTTTGGAAACATGATGGAGCGCCATGACAACCATCTAACTGACAGCTTCCACGCCTACACATCTGCTCTACAAATACTCAGCACTTGTTGCCTTCCCTTTAGAGACTCTTCTGTAGCTACTAACTGTGTAACTGTTGCACAAATGCATCTTGCTTGTGTGTTCGTTTACTAGCTACAAGATCAGAACGTTTCCACCGGAAAATTCCGATTTTCAATCTCAATCTGTGACTTCTGCCTCTTTATTGCCATCTGTGTTTGAGACATAACATTGCAGGTAGTCAAATGAAGCCAAACTGACATGTCTCAGTAAATCAAACCCAGGAGCTCAAATTATAAATTGTGAATTTGGTTGTTGTTGATTGTTGTATGTCAAAAGAGCATCATAACAGTGTGATTGTAGCTTGATGGTTTCTGGTTCGAAGCTTTGAAAATTTGCATTATGTGGGGACCACAACAATAAGCAAAGAGGACATGTTAGGTCATGTTCTTTGTATACATTTTGTGAGTGTATATATATCACAGCTACACAATACAGAAGGCCATTGTATTGAAATTAGCCCGCCAGTAATTATTTATTGCTTAGAAAACTGTATTGAAGAGAATATACATAAAGCTTAACGTGTTCGCATTATTAATAGAAATATGTGTAGGTTTTGGTTATAGGGTAAGATCTCCATTTGTAAGACATGGAGAAAGAAGGCATACAAATTTCCTTATAAAGGCTTGGAAATTCCCATCTCATTTCCTCTCTCCCTGTTGTTTTTCCCAGGGCTACCTTCCAGCCAATCAGGAGCGGCGGGATCTAGTTCTCCAGAGGAAGAGGGAGGAGTATTTCGGCTTCATTGAGCAGTATTACCACTCCAGAACAGATGAGAACCACAGGGACACATATCGACAGGTAAAACCGAAGCAGCTTATAGAGTCACTTTAGACAGCACACCCACAGATTACAGAGCGCTGTGTCAGAGACTGTGGGATCGAAATAGCTGTTTCACAGGTAAAGTCACATTTACAGTGGCTGCTGCAGTAACGCGTATGAATCATGGCTGATCATCTTTGAAGTGATTTCAGCCATCCACACCCCCTCTCTCTTCTAAACTCCGCCCTTCGAAGACATGTCATCCTACCTCTGTTTTCTCATTGGCTGAATTTTTTTATACAGTCTAGGGCTGTCACAATGGCAGGTGTGATTGGTTTGGACACCAATTTCAGTGATATCTTAACAGGAAGTGAGGTCATTTTTTGATGTTTAAAGCACCTCGTTTAACGTTTATGTATTTGTATAGTGCTTTTCACAATGCACGTTGTTTCAAAGCTGCTTTACAGGAAATGCGAGTTGTACCCTGCCAGAAGAGCCATTTCAGAAATGTACAGGTCTAAGATATTACAGATTATGCGAGTACATTTGGAACACAGAACGTTAAGGGTTGAGTCGCTTAACGTTTAACGTTAATGTCGTTATATTAAGGTTATTTCAGTTTTAAAAATCTCCGTTGCAATTTCTTTAATGTAACATTACATTTGTAGTTAGGTGTCATCGTCATGTTTCGAAAACAGCAGTTACAGCTCACCGTCAGCTCACTCAAAGCCTCTGTGAAAACGTTACAATACAAGGGGGCGCGCGGCTGAATTTCGGTAAAGTGGAAAGACGTCGTAAAGAGTCACATTTTCAAGATTACAAAGATTGCGTTTCTAAATTCGGTCCCTTTAAAGCAACTATAACCATCAAAGTATCACTTCCCGAACATTTGCCACCTTTAACTATACAATTACCATCAGACTTCAGTACGCCTGCAGTGAGAGAAATCTTTCTCATTGTGTTCCTGTCGTTTTTGGTGAGTGCTGTGGTAGTTTTGTGCTATAAACGATCATGGGTGTTTAACCTGTTTCTTTGTTAAATATCTGTTCGTGATGCCGTTGATAGTCTGCAGTTATGCCTCAGTAAGTGTGGGGTGAACATGACCCTAAGCCAGTCTGATTACACAGCGCTTTCTGAGGACCCCATGCTTTTAAAGGTGTAGTTTAGCACATCCCTGCTAATTATATCTAGTTGATAATTTGGCAGAATCTTCACTGCTGGGATACTGTCCCAGGAGCAGTCTGAGGTAAAGTGTGTTATTCGTCTGCATTTACGTTTATGCGTTTTATTCAAAGCAATTTACAGTACATGTACAATGTATACTGAATATAAACGTGTGTGATTCCAACCTCGTTATCAGATAGTTGTTTCCTTTAATTTACAAATAGTTTAAAACAAAACCAAACCCAAATTGTGCAGTTGTACTTCTCAGGACGATGTATGGTTTTAAGCATTGTTTGTTTGGCTTTTGAAAGAATTCTTTTACGTTCACAATACAGTATACCTGCATGTGGCTGTACGGTATTTATCATCAGATCTACTCTGACAGTTGACAGGTTCTACAGCCCAATGACCTGTTACGCAACTGAACATCTCCAGCAGGACCTGTCATTTTACCACCCATCTTGCCTGGCCATCTTCCATCCGTCAGAATCAAGTGTACCTTACAGATCTTTAGTAGATTGAGATGTGTTTTAATCTCAGATAATGATTTCTGAAAATTCAAGCATAATTTTAAACAGACGGCGTTAGGTGATGGACTGTATCGTGGGCAGAGAAAACCTTGCAGTGGTTAGAAACATGCCATGGGAAACGTTCCCAAAAAGCAGAGCGTTCGTTATCAGTCTTTCCTTTTTCACAGCGTCTGATTTAATGCATTGCCAATTAGTCACGTAAAACGAATGTTTTAAAACGTTATTAAGCTTAGGTGACGATAACTTCTGATGGTGACTGATTAACTTTTTTCATTTTTATTCTCAATGAGATACATTTTAAACGAAAAGCTGTTTTTAATCATTCTGCTGAGTTTGTTACTTGAAAAATCCCACAATGCACCACGCTGAACTATATCTGCAGTGAGTCAGTCAAGGTTATATCAGCCAGAAAGCTACAGAAAGGTGTTGCGACACACCCAGATGTTGTGAGCAGAAATCAATATGATTATGGGCAGTAAACTCGGGTTAATGATGCAATACTGGTAGTCGATTGCTATTTCCTGTCTCCTCTCAACTCGGGGCCCGTTGTCCCCCGACCTTTTATTTTATCCAACGCAATACAAAACGGACACAGACCTTTTAAGAGGATTTATATGGTTGTACAGAGCTTTTGGCCCCTGGCTGTCTTCAGAGCAGCATTAAATGACCTCTCAGTGTGGCCACAGTTAAGAGAGGGCACAAAACAGCACTGAATCCAAGTGGACGACACTTCAGTGACCGTCATGTGACCTCCATTACCACAGAGCTATTCTTAAAGGATGTGATGGAGGTCGACACAGAAACAGGAGAGAAAACACAAAAGCTGAGCGCGGCATTGTGCGCTTTCTAAGCAAATTCATTCATGTTTTGTGCGTAGCTTGTTACGAACCGGATCAATAACGCGTGCAGTTTGGACCCTGATGGTTTTCTTCTATTTACTGGATGGGAAAAGGCACGTGTAACTCAATTTAGTGCTTTGGGGCAAATTGATTTACTTTCTTATTTTCGCCCGGTTCATTGGCGTCGGAGTCGGTAAGCGGTTTGTTTGTGTATGTTGGAGTTTACCCGTGTGTGTTTGTGTGTGTTTCCACAGATTCACACTGATATCCCCAGGACAAACCCTTTGATTCCTCTGTTCCAGCAGCCGCTGGTGCAGGAGGTGGGTGATAATCTTTATCTGCATCAACACCCGAGTGTCTGCGCACCTGTATCAGCCGCCCACAAGAGTAGCACAAAAGAACCAATCTCAGGCAGCAAGCACCACACGCCCCACAAGCCTAATGCCTTGACAAAGCGGGGAGGAGAGTTTGCTGTTCCTGATAGATTTTTCATTTGTGTCTGCGTGACTGAGCTTTGTATCACCGCATGCCTACCAGCAGGGGGTGCTGTGGTGTTTTCACACATAGAACAGTTTAAAACGTCTGTACGCCATAAAACTAAAGAAACCAGGGCTAGGCAACATTTCACGAGTTTAATAACAGAGCTTATATTGTTTGCTTTGCAGAAATAAAATTAGTCTAAGTTTTAAAACTATATTATGCTAGTTTAATTTATACTAATTTATATTATACTAATATATTATGCTATTATTTAATATTATTTTATAAATAAGATTTATGCTTTTTTAGAAGTTAAAATGTACAATACATTTTTTCCCAACTGCTTAATCCTATTTCTCTAAACTATGATCAATAGTGTGAACTTATCTGAAAACTATCAAATAAAGCAGTTTTCAGATAACGTCATAACAACGCCATATGTTGCTATATGGCGTTAATAACCCATATGTTTATGGTTCTATTAAAACGTTTATTTTTAAAGCTACACTAAAAGCAGTTAAATAAAGACTTTTCTGAAGTCTACGTACAGTTCTCTGTCTCGTTAAAGTTAAAAATCAATTAAATTCACAAATTGAATTGGAATTTAAAAGGCATTCTCAGTTTAGTTCAAAATGATGCACGGCTCTGAAAAGAACAGAGCGCATGAAATGCAAGGCATGAAACGCAGCTGCACCGATGATGCAGATATCCGACTGAGCGAGTGGACCTGTTAGTTTCCCAAGAGTGTAAATTAGGCAACAATGAGCTGCTAAAAACAATTACAATAATCACAGCTGTCGTGAGAAATGAATCATCGTGTGTCATTTAAGGGGACCGACTGTGTGTGTTTCAGGTGTTTGAAAGGATTCTGTTCATCTGGGCTATCCGTCACCCCGCTAGCGGTTATGTGCAGGGCATCAACGACCTGGTCACGCCATTTTTTGTCGTTTTCCTTTCCGAATTCGTAGGTAAGTGTCCCATCGCCTGACACGAAACACATGGCCCACTTCTCACCCATCGTTTGCTCGGCTAATAGTGCGTTGACGTCTGTGATTTGTCAAAATCAGAGATGTGTAGACAGACAGGGCGGGAAAATGGCGGTATGGACGTAAACAAACTGATGGTGTTCCGTCAGGTAAAATTAACCTTGTGACAAAAAACAGCCAGACACACAAATGTTGAATATTAATTATATCAGAAAGAACTGAGAGGGCCGGACATGAATGGAGAAATAGATGGGGGGGGAGACCTAAAACAAGAGGGGCAGATGGGTAAAGGTACGAAAGGAAAGGTTGACAGACAGGAAGTGAGAGAGTAGGACGGGTGGACGGAGAGAGACAGGGAATGGAGACATGAAGAGAGAGACAGATGGGGAGACAGACAGATGGAAGTGGCAAAGAAACAGTGAGTGAGAAGGAGAGGAATGACAGACAGACAGACAGAAGGAAAATATATAAGGAGAGAGACAGGCAGATGGGGAGGGAGACAGGCAGATGGAAAGAGAGATGGTCAGAATATAAAGAGATGGGCAGAGAGAGAGAGAAACAGATGGAAAGGGGCAAAGAACCAGTGAGTTAAAACAAGAGGAATGGCAGGCAGACAGAAAGTTAGAGAGACAGATAAGCAGAGCGACACAGAAAGAGGAATAGAGAGGCAGACAGGTGAACAGACAGACAGACAGTCGGAGAGAAAAATAGACTCTGTAGTTCTCATTGTTATTCTCCCTCCAGCAGCTCTCTGCCCCTCCCTTCTGTATTTACTTCCTGTCGTCTCATCTGAAGGTTAATTACTTATGGATAGTTCAGGATTACAGAAGAACAACAGCAGCCTCATTGATCTCAGCGCTGTGCCGCTACTGCAGTGACACCAGGACATACCCACAGATTACCTGGATCACCGATCGATTTCTCTTTCTCTCCTGTCTGTCTTTCTCCCTCGCTTGCCCACAGTTCTCTCTCTCTCCTCTCAGCCCTCTTTTCTCCACAAAGCTCATTTACTGAAAAGCAGATTTTTTCATACTGAGGCTTTTGGTTCATTTCTAATGTGTGTGTGTGTGTTTAGAATTGGCTCTGTGTGTGTGTGTGTTTAGAATTGGCTCTGTGTGTTTGTGTGTGTGTTTAGAATTGGTTCTGTGTGTGTGTGTGTTTAGAATTGGCTCTGTGTGTTTGTGTGTGTGTTTAGAATTGGTTCTGTGTGTTTGGTATTGATTGTGTGTGTCTGTGGGTGTATGTGTGTGTGTGTTTTTGGAATCAATTGTGAGTGTGTGTGTGTGTGTTTGGGATTAGGTCTGTGTGTGTGTGAATGTGTGTGTGTTTGGAAACAATTGTGTGTGTGTTTGGGATTAGGTCTGTGTGTGTGAATGTGTGTGTGTTTGGGATTTATTGTGTGTGTGTGT
>JAZGTJ010012445.1:0-15865 GCA_036877575.1 Botia almorhae
GCCCTGCTCGTTGGAGCTTCCGTCTTGTTGCGTGTTTCCTTGTTCAAGTATTGTCACCGTCTGTCTCGTCTAGTCGTGTCTTGTTCATCGTTTAGCGTTCTGTTTAGTTTTGATTTATGTTGATTAGTGTTCTAGTTAGTTCTGTTTTGAAGTTATTAGTTTATCCTGTTCTGCTTTTATTCCTGTGTTTTGAATTTGTTTAATAAAACTTTATTTTTCATACTGCTGTCTGCAACTGGGTTCTTCCTCCTCTCACAAACCTGACAGATACCCTCTGTCATTTTAAATCTAGACTAAAGACCCACCTCTTTAATTTTGCCTACACATAGTCATATGGATTTATTAATCAAATCCCCTAAGGGTTTATTAGGCTACATTAAATAGGTAAACTGGAACCGTGAACACTTCTCACAAGAACAGATGTACTGGCTTCACACTAAATCTGTCTGTCTTTCATTCCCCAATGTCCTGTAGTCAGCTGGATCCAAACTCTGAGACCAGAGAGTGGGGGACTGGATGAAATGACCCGGAGATAGATCATCAGGATTTGATAACTTCTTTAGTAAACCTACCATTATTTCCATTACAACTTTTAGCTTTATTTTGTTCCCTGTTATGACTGCAATTAGTAACATTAACTTTTTGTTGGCACGATTTCTCAGTGCCCCCAAATTGTCAAATATATTTGGAACCATCAGTTTTTCATCAAATATTAACTATAAATCATTAAAATCAACTCTGTTCATATCTAAAGCAGTTACAAATTGAAGCTTTAACATCCCAGAGGAGAACTGGCCCTCCTTGTCGAGCCTGGCTTCTCCCAAGGTTTTTTCTCCATCTATACATACATTGAAGTTTTGGTTCCTTGCCACTGTTGCCCTGTTGGCTTGCTTGCTGGGAGACCGCTGACGTCTAACTTAGCCTAGGGCTTTGTAGATTGTACACGTCTAATATTTTATTGTATATATTTTATGTATGTATGTATGTATGCTACTTTAGCATGTTATGCAGTTCATGGTACTATTGCAAATCCCTTATACCCCTGTCCCATAAGATGTTGTCTTTTATATGCCATACCTATGTAAGCTGGAAACGCATATCTTGCTCAACAATTTTGTGGTTTTATCGGTTCACCCTTTATTCGTAAACATACGATAAACCTAGTATACCTAATTAGACTTTCACATCCCACACATAGTATTTGCAATAATACCATTAACATGTCCGACATTTGATATAAACAGAGAGCTAACAAAACTGATTTATGTTTATATATTGATTTAAAAATGTTGGGTCCGATTTTGTGACAATATGTCAAGCACTGAGGAATGTTAACTAAATAATTTACTGAATTAATGCAACCTAACAATCCCTTGAGGGATTTGAGTAATAAATCCATATAACTAATTGTAGGCTAGATTAAAGGGGTGAGTCTTTAATCTAGATTTACACTGACATAGTCTTTCTGTTTGGTATTTAGTCTGTTTCGTGTTTGCTCGCTCCGCTCGTGAATGCCGTCTTTTCTTTCTTTTTTGTGTGTATGTCATTTACTCTTCACTTACCAAATGTCACACAATTTTAACATACAACAGGCAATTCAGACAGCAAGTTTACATTTTTTGTTTTATACCTCCAGAATTACAACTCGGCACCCGCTCACACAGCCACCACCACAACACCCAGGAAGGCCCTGAAGCACCGACATCAGGCGAAGTTGCTGACCCATGGATAGCACCCTGGAGATGCCGACGCAAGCGAGGCAAGAGGGGAGGGCTACATGCTAGGCTAAAAGCTCACACTAGCCAGCCACCACTACCTAGCCTCTTGTTAGCTAACGTGCGGTCTCTGGAAAACAAACTGGATGAGCTGAGAGCAAGAAGTACATCTCAATGGAAAATAAGAGAATGCTGCGTTCTGATTTTCACTGAGACCTGGCTTTCAGACAAAGTACCGGTATCCTCCGTTCAGCTACAGACTCACTCCATACACCGAGGAGACCGGTGTTATCATCGCTGCTGGTGACAACCTACGGACTGTGCTCCCCAAATACTACCAACCTGTGAACAATCCAACTCGCCAAAACAACACTCTGGATCATGTTTACAGCAACATACGCAGTGCATACAAGGCTGCACCCCGCCCCCACTTTGGACTCACAGACCACATTTCTTTGTTCCTGTATCCTGATTACAGACAAAGACTCAAACAAACAAATCCCGTTACCAAACAGGTTAAGCTCTGGACCCCACAAACTGAGGACATCTTACAGGACTGTTTTGCACTGACGGACTGGGATGTGTTTAAAGCTGCAGCAACTCAGGAGTACTCTTCTGTCAGCGTACAGGACTATGCTGAGTATGTGACTGGGTACATCAGCACTTGTGTTGAAAACATTGTACCCACCATACAAGTCAGAAAGCTCCCCAATCAGAAGCCCTGGATAAACAGTCAGGTACAGCACATGCTGCATGCTCGATTTCTTGCATTTAAATCAAGCAATGAGGCATAGTACAAAGCTGCAAAGTACGGACTGAGGAAAGCCATTACAACGGCCAAGAAACAGTATAGAGAGAAGCTGGACAATTTTTACTCTACTGCTGATGCTGGGCGGATGTGGCAAGGGCTGCAGCACATCACAGACTACAGGACCATCACGAGCACTACTAGTCCCTCAGACAGCTTACCTGATGACCTCAACATCTTCTATGCCCTCTTTGAGACCTCCAATGACAACATAGAGAGGCACACACACACTGAGGTTAACCAACCCCCCTCCCCCCCTCTTACTGTATCATCAGCTGCAGTACACAAAGCACTGAGGAGGATAAACCCCCGCAAGGCAGCCGGACCAGAAAACATTCCTGGAAGGGCCCTCAGAGCTTGTGCTACAGAGGTAGCTGAAGTCCTCAGTCCCATTTTTAACCTCTCCCTCAGTCAGAGCACCGTACCCACCTGCTTCAAGACCACAACTATTGTCCCCCTTCCCAAGAAGAGCCCCCCGACCTGCCTGAATGACTACAGACCAGTAGAACTCACTCCAATCATAATGAAGTGCTTTGAGAGAGTGGTGCTGGCCCACATTCAGAGCAGCATACCGGACTCATTGGACCCCATGCAGTACGCATACCAGCCCAACAGGTCTACCTCAGATGCCATTGCTGCTGCTCTCCATGTTTCTCTCTCTCATAAGGACACCTACATCAGGATGCTGTTTATCGACTACAGCTCTGCCTTCAACACTGTTATCCCACACAAACTCACGTACAAACTGTTTGCACTTGGTATACACCCTACACTCTGTAACTGGCTTTTAGATTTCCTGACTGGCAGACCACAAGTCTGTCAGGATCGGAAATAAAACCTCAGCCACCATCACAATGAACACTGGCACTCCACAGGGGTGTGTTCTCAGTCCCATCCTCTACACCAAGTTCACACATGACTGTGTCGCCTTCCACAAGGACAACATCATCCTGAAGTTCGCTGATGACACCGCAGTGATAGGACGCATTACAGGCGGGGATGAAGCGACCTACAGGACAGAGGTAGCCAGTCTTGTGACATGGTGTGAGGACAACAACCTCACCCTGAAGTTCCCTGATGACACCGCAGTGATAGGACGCATTACAGGCGGGGATGAAGCGGCCTACAAGACAGAGGTAGCCAGTCTTGTGACATGGTGTGAGGACAACAACCTCATCCTCAACACAGATAAGACTAAGGAGAAGATCGTGGACATGAGGAAAGGAACAAAAACTCATCAGCCACTTTTTATCCATGAGCTTGAAGTGGAGAGGATGAGCAGCTTCAAATATTTAGGGGTTCACATCAGGGAGGACCTTACTTGGACGTTTAACACCTCTGAACTGGTTCAGGGTTCAACAGCAGCTGTACTTTCAGAGGAGTCTGAGGAAGTTTGGCATGTCTCCCAAGGTCCTCAGCAACTTCTACACCTGTGTTGTGGAGAGCATCTTGACCAACTGCATCACTGTGTGGTATGGCAGCACTACTTCGAGGGATTGCAGACAACTGCAGAGAGTGGTGAAGACTGCTGAGAGGATCACCAGGATTCCACTGCCTTCTCTGCAGACAATTTACCAGCGCAGAACCAACAGGAGAGCTGCCTTCATCATTAAGGACCCCGCCCACCCACAACATGGACTGTTCACACTCCTACCCTCAGGACGGAGGTACAGGAGTGTGAAATGCAGGACCACAAGACTGAGGTAAAGAATGAGTCCCTCAGACTTTCATAAGACTTTTAAACAGGTAGCTGAATAAACAGATTTCACTACTGCTGGACTGTTATCACCATTATATGCATCCCATCATCTTTTTTATGCACCTTAGTCACATTATCATTTTGCACATGGCTTCAAGTCAATCGCTGCTATCTACCCTTCTAGGGTATAACTACCTTTCAGTTTGCACGTTTATTCAATTTGCACATTATTCAATTGCACTGTTTACTCAATTTGCACATCATTTATTATTTTATGTCCTCATTGTATATTTTTCCCCTTGTATAAGTTTTTTATTTTTTTTCTGTACTTTAGTCTATATAACTGTCCTGGCATTCACTGTGGACAGCAAAGTAAGAATTTCATTGCACAGGGAAACCTGTTTCCTCACTGTGCATATGACAATAAACGCTTTGAATCTTGAATTTTTGTTGGGGTATTTGTTATATAAGTCCCTTTCTTCATAACTGAATATTACAGATGTTTTTAAAGATCATGCAATCATGACCATGCTAATAAGCATTAATATTAACCTTAATATTATAATTAACCTTAAGTGTATTGCAGGTTTGCCTTGGTGCCATGGAATGCACCCACATTCCTATTGTCACAGAGGAGCCTTTGGCTCCGCCTCCTCCGTGCAAGCAGAGGGATCTATCACTGACATCACCACCCAGACTACAACTCCCAACATGCATTGCAACAATCAACGCCATTGATCACCTGGGGACTACTCCACCTATATAGCTGGACTATTCTCCGCTTCATTGCGAAGTCTTGATTTGCTTTTGCTGTCATTTCTGAGCGGTTATCCCTGTTTGCTGTTCTGTGTTTGATTTGGATTGCGTACCATTTCTCCCGTATGCTGCCTGCCTTGATTATTGGATTAATCTTGTTTATGATTGTTTGCTGCCTACCTCAACCCTTGCCTGATTTTGATACTGTTTTTGCCTTGCCTACGTTATTATTGTTTAACTGTTGTTGACTTCTGCCTGTTTGACCACGATTATAGTCAAAGTGCTGCACATGGATCCCAACGCCTCTGAATCTTCATTACACCTATTAAGGCCCCATGAGGCCTTAATAAAGGCGCTTTTGATTTGGTGAACAGCAAGTATAAATTGTGCAGATGTTATTTAATATTATAATTAATATTAACAATAATATTTCAAATATATAATGTCAAATTAGTAATATATTAAGCAAAAAGAAAATGAATCCATAAGTAAATTGCAGAGAGGGTGTGTAACTTGATGTGTCGTATCAAATGTCAAGCTCACTGTATTACATACACTTATGTTGGGCCTAAACTAAAATGCCTTTTATAAAAAAAAACAACTTAACAGGGTCATATTTCATCTCTGTAAACAGCTGCACTTTTTACACTTAGTAAAACTATCAGGAATGCCCTGCACAGTTGGTCAGTTCATATTAAGCCCATGGGCCACCTCCTTTGCCAGGGTATACAGTGAATATGCAGTGCCATCACATGTTGTTTTTATTTGCTTTATTATTAGTTGCTGTTGCAAGTGGACAACACTATTTAACCACTATTTAACAGTGCATTTTCACACTTTGTATAATGTTTATATATTTCACTTATTTCACTTACTTGTGGTGACATTAAGAAGTGAAATGAAATAAAAATATTTCCATCTTTTGAAGCTGGTTCAATTCATTTGATCTTGGATGTAAGTAAGCAACCTACGAAAGAACAGACCCCTGATTTTGACCACTGTATGGTGTCCATTTTAGGACATCCACATACCTTAGCATAAGTAATAAGACATCTGAGACCATGAGGCATCAGGAGCAGAAAAAGAAATACAGTACATATAAAACATATAAAGTATAATAAATTTATACTTACAATTATATATTTATGTGTAAAGTATACACAACACATTTACATTGGTAAATAAGCACAATAAATGCAAATCAAATAGAGAAAGATGACTATGATGAGTGGTACGATAAAGCAGCTGGCTGGAGTAAGATTTATTCATCAAATTATTATTACTGTAAGCAGGCCCGGCCCTAACCAATTTGGCGCCCTAGGCAAGATTTCAGGTGGCGCCCCGTTGCATTGAGGTAAATTCCACTGCTAGTGTACATATACTCATAAGAAACGTAATAGCTTTGTCTTGGACATTCTCTTATTTAAATAAAGCAATTGCAAATTCAAAATACTTAGAAATAATTAAAGAAACAAATACAAAAAATGAACTGAACGAAATACAATATAAATAGCTTACAGTCTGGTCTAATTATTTTTAATGCGACCACGCCCACGAGCTACTTTCGTTATCAATCATCGTTCGGAAACAGCAAAATAATATCATTGACATCATCTTTACCGTAACATTACCTCTGTCTCTTTCCTCCTTTTCTTTTCTTTTTTTCCTCCCCTGGGCACAGTTTGGGACGTTTTGACATGTTGAGCTTGTTGACTCATCAAAAAGACCACCGTGTAGCAGGTAAAGTCTGATTATTCGGAAAGGGGGAGGGGGGGAGATTTTTCGATTGTTAAATATGTGCAAACGTTTATAATGTTCACGATAGATTGATTGGCAAGTTATCACGGGCACCGCGGTGATTTAGTCCGGGAGACAGACTCCTGGAGCTGGATTTAAAAATGCTCATCTGCTTCTTTGGAAAAAACATAAAAGTGTCTGGCGAACTAAGAGAGGAATAGAGATAACTTTATAATTACCTACGCAATCGATTGACAGGAATAAAACATAACCGCACGTTGTTTGAAAGGTTTGTTTTGCCTCCGTTATGTATAAACGATATATTCCAATTACTTCTGTGATGAATGAAATGTAAGAAAATAAAAATAACATAACGTTTTGTTTGAAAGATGCTTTTGTCTCCGTTTCATAAAAAAGTATAAGCTATATATAAAAGTAAGCTATATGTAGAATGTATATGAAAAGCGCTATACAAATAAATGTGAGTTAAAATTGAACTTATTTATGTTTATTCCTGGTATTTGTGTTTATATTTATGTGTGATCGTGCAGCATCATTTAAAACGTAAGAAACAAATAAACATTACGTGACTGAAAACGCTAACAACCATGAAACATAATAAGCGCTGAAAGACTCGCTCTCTCGTTTACCACCATTGCAGGTTTGAACACAGTTTGAATTCAGCAGGTGATCACGTGACCACTGAACGTTCTGATCACACCGGTGTGATCATACGCGCGAAAGGAATAGTGGAAGTTACACTTTTTTTCTTCCTCCATTTCTGGCGCCCCCTGGATGTACGGCGCCCTCAGCATTTGCCTATACTGCCTATGCCACGGGCCGGCCCTGACTGTAAGGTTTCCTCCTTGACCATTTTCCTCGCATACCACTGTCTTCCCAGACAGTAAAGACCCAGACTTCCCACACTACAGTAAAGTGGGTTCATTGTGAAGTGTAAGAGCCATATTTCGTAATTCATTATTTAAACATTCATTTATGATTATCATAATTTGTGTTGTATTATGCTGTATAGTTTTCAGTTCATATCAGTTTTTTACTGCGCATGTCTAGTGATGTCATTCCATAGTTTACGTAGTTGCATGATTATTGACGCACTTGAGAAGTTATTAAGATTAGCTGCTGATGTTTGGTCATGCGGTAATGTGATGGAAAGACACAGACTTGTGTGTTCCCTTAGAAGACATTTTCTTGCCAGATACTGTGGATCAAAGTGAGTCCTTTTCATCACTGCTTTTGGGGTTTTATCAGCAGGTAAGAGCAGATCTTACCAACATCTTTACACAGATGTTGTGAGGATATTGTTTGAACAAATCACATTTTAACATGGAATTTTAACAGATTTGATATATAATGTTAATTCACATACTATAATACATGCAAAACATATAATACATGCACGTATAAAACTGTTATGACCTGTTTATTGTTTCTAGAGATAGACTTGTTTTTGTGTTTTTATTTGAAATCTGATTCTGACTAACTAAATCATTATTATATAAGTATATTAAATATAAGTTATATAAGTAATTAAATATTATATGCTGAATGATTTTTATAAGGTTTATCATTCACCTAGCTTCTCTTTTAATGTCTATAGCATGTGAGTGGAAAATACATGCTCACTTTCTCTCTGATTTATATTTTTATGTATTGTATTTCATTGTTTACTATTGAGATGATATGGGCTTGGTCTGTTTAGGATTACATTTACATGTATTCATTTTGCAGATGCAAAATGCAGATGCAAGGGAATTGTATTCTGATGCTAGAGACAGAATTAACAGTAGAAGGTTTTTTTAAGTTTAGTTAAACAGAGCATTAGGAATTAGCCGGGTGTCTGCGAAACAGGCGTTTTCTTTTGTTACAGATGTGTTTACAGTTGCTAAATTAATCCAAAACAGGATTAGTTTCTGTTTTGGATAAAATGACTATAAAAGGTAATTCAATTTTAATGTGTTATTTTAAGAAGGATGCCTGAGAACCACACTGTAAGGATATTGTTGTCTACATTCTCACTTGAGGATCCAGTGGATATTTCTGTCATTTTTAAGGACATTAAAGTACTTCCTAGCGCTAAAGCAACAACACTAAAGACTTGTGCATTGATGGGACTGATTTATTCATTGAACTTTGCCTATCCAGAAACTCCAAGGTATGTGTCAAGGTGTTCAGTGTTTAAGCTTTAGTTAGTTTTTGTTTTAAACCCCTAAACTAATGAGATTGGCAACATTTCTTTACTACAGTTTTGTAAAGAATTCGAAGATTAGATATAACTTGTACAAATTGTACAAATCCAAGTAGTGCAGTAGTGCAGTTTTTGGAGGGTAAGTTCTACATGCATTGATGCATACACATGTAATAATGTATACCTTGATAACACATTTATTACATGGATGGTATTTAAAATAAATTTAAATTTTAGATTCAAATTTATATTCAATTTTTTTTTATATATGTAATACTGTAACTGTATGGAATAATTTGAGGCATTAAGTTTATGTTACTGATGTAACCAGTATTATTGTACAAGAATTGTCAAAATAACAGTACAAATGGATTAAATGACACTTGTTGAGTACAGCATGATTAATAACGTGCTTTGTCACAAGTGAAAACTGTCACCAGTGACATTCTCATGAGAATACAAGGATTTATCAATACACATTTAATATTAATTTAACTTGACTTTGTCAATGGGTTTTAGTAACACTGTAACCTAAGTGGCTGTTTCTGTAAAATGAACCAGAAACATGAGTGTATAGTTTATCTTACCATGAATTGGTCATTTAATTAAGTCAAAGGAATTACAAACACTACTTGAAGACAATGCACAATCAAACTTTAGTAGTATTGACTTCATAAACTTTTTCACTGAGTAAATTGAAACCATATAAAACACAATTGAAAATATACAACCCGCCACTTTACCTAAAGATTCTAAAATCTTTAAAAAAAGTTATCAGGTTGACAATAACAAGAAATCACTTTGTAATGTTAACCGGGGAAAAACAAGACATTGAGTAATGGAAGTTCAGGGTTTAAATAGGCCACTGATTGCGAGCAGGTGCACCAAACAGGAAGTAGTCCCCCCATGGGAAATGTAGTCCAAATCAAAACTAATACTCAGGAGATGACTCCCTCTGCTGGCGCAGAGGCGGCGGAGCGGGAACCTCCCCGTAACAAAAGTAACATGTAACCTAGCATCATGTGGCTAGGCAATTTAAGTTTCCCTAGTACAGGTTGAACATAAGATTATGTTCTTAATCTTATCTATCAATCCTGATGATCTGTCTCAGGGTCATTTTATACAGTATGTTTATTCAGCTACCCGTTTAAAAGTCTTATGTCTGAGGGAAAGAAAGAGTCCCCCAGTCTTGTGGTCCTGCATTTCACACTCCTCTACCTCCGTCCTGAGGGTAGGAGTGTGAACAGTCCATGTTGTGGGAGGGTGGGGCCCTTAATGATGGAGGCAGCTCTCCTGTGGGTTCTGCGCTGGTAGATTGTCTGCAGAGAGGGCAGTGGAATCCTGGTGATTCACTCAACAGTCTTCACCACTCTGCAGTTGTCTGCGATCCCTCGCAGTAGTGCTGCCATACCACACTGTGATGCAGTTGGTCAAGATGCTCTCCACAACACAGCTGTAGAAGTTGCTGAGAATCTTGGGAGACATGCCAAACTTCCTCAGTCTTCTCAGAAAGTACAGCTGCTGTTGAGCCTTCTTGACCAGTTCAGTGGTGTTAAACGTCCAAGTGAGGTCCTCCCTGATGTGAACCCCTAAATATTTGAAGCTGCTTACCCTCTCCCCTTCAAGCTCCCGGATATAAAGTGGCTGCTGAGTTTTAGTTCCTTTCCTCATGTCCACGATCATCTCCTTTGTCTTGTCCGTGTTGAGGGTGAGGTTGTTGTCCTCACACCATGTCACAAGACTGGCTACCTCTGTCCTGTAGGCCGCTTCATCCCCGCCTGTAATGCGTCCTATCACTGCGGTGTCATCAGCGAACTTCAGGGTGGTGTTGTCCTTGTGGGTGGTGACACAGTCATGTGTGAACAGGGTGTAGAGGATGGGACTAAGAACACACTCCTGTGGAGTGCCAATGTTCATTGTGGCTGAGGTTTTATTTCCTGGTCTGCCAGTCAGGAAATCTGAAAGCCAGTCACAGATTACAGGGTGTATTCCAAGTGCAAACAAGTGTTTGTACGTGAGTTTGTGTGGAATGACAGTGTTGAAGGCGGAGCTGTAGTCGATAAAGAACATCCTGATGTAGGTGTCCTTATCTTCCAGATGAGAAGGGGAAATATGGAGGGCAGCAGCAATGGCGTCTTAGGTAGACCTGTTGGGCTGGTATGCATACTGCAGGGGGTCCAATAAATCCGGTATGCTGCTCTGAATGTGGGCCAGCACATCAGTGTATGGATTGAGTCTGTGGCTGAACAGAGTATTCCGGTACTTTGACTGAAAGCTAGGTCTTGGTGAAAATCAGAGCGCAGCATTCTCTTGTTTCACGTTGAGATGTAATCCTTGCTCTCAGCTCATCCAGTTTGTTTTCCAGAGACCGCACGTTAGCTAACAAGAGGCTAGGTAGTAGTGGCTGGCTAGCATGAGCTTTTAGCCTAGCATGTAGCCCTCCCCTCTTGCCTCGCTTGCATTGTTGTTTCTGGAGTGCTATCCTTGGGTCAGCAACTTTACTTGATGTCGATGCTTCAGGGCCTTCCTGGGTGTTGTGGTAGTGGCTGTGTGAGGGGGTGCCATGATGCAATCATCCGGGGTAATCGCTGTAAAATGATCTTATCTTATGTTTATCTTTGCCGTGTTAAGTCACACTCTCATGTGCCATTGCATCTTTGCTAAGCCTCAAAACACACAAGCTATATATATATCATATCAAATCCCTAGAACCTGCATGCAAGTTCCACTAATTTAAAAGCTCAGTAACAGTTATACATGCAAATGTAATAAATATAGCTGCAAGCAGTGCACCATCTACTGCACCATCGCCTCCTGGTCCTTATCAGAAAATGATGCATAGTAGTCACATGCATTTAATTCTGGAAGGAATTGGGACTATTTTAAAGTCTGTTCTATGTTTTGTTCTTAGTGACACGTCCTGCTGCAAATTGGTGGCACTATAATTTTGACTAACTTACAATAGCCATATCATTGTGATTACCCAAAACACCAAACATATTTCCCAAATTTGTAGATCACTCAGTGCATGTAGATCACGAATGTATATCACTCAATGCATGCAGAAGATGAGACACTTCCTGTTCTATTTATTGTGATAAATTGACACTGTTCAAGATATCAACAATTTGTTCTCAGTTTAGCATCTCTTTTTTCTGACCAAGTATAAATCTTTTAAACAATGTTTTAATTGACATACTTCCTTCTACCAGCTGGCGGCGCTATGACTGTGACTCACAATAGTCACTTCTATGCCATCAGCCCCTAACATACAGCTCAAGTTTCAACGAATTAACAATACATGTACCAAGTTTGGTGACCGTAGGCAAAACTAACCCTATCACGTTAGTCAAAAGGGGACACTACAGAGCCTCCCCACCAAACCCATGTCTGAGCTTTTGCCCACGCCTAACTGCTGATCACTATGATGTGTGTTTCAAACTTAATTACATTTCAAGCATGGTGAGTGCCTCAAATACACATGAATGTGGCTTTAAAGTTGGACACGTTGCCATCGCAATATTTAAAATATCACAAAACCCTTAAGAGCTTTATATCAGCCATGTCCCTACATTATTCTGACCAGGTCCTGTTGCCGATTGGTGGTGCTATGACCATGACTCCCACCAGTTATATAAATGTCATTAGCCCACCACAATAACAATATTTTCCAAATTTGACGTTAGACACTCAATGTGTCGCAGCCCTTGGCTTCATTAATATAAGGCAGAGTCTCAAAAGGGTGCAATCAGTTTATTCCTTTAGAACCAGCATAAGCACCGTGAAAACTAGAAGTGAATACACACATAACTGCTTAACAAGTCTTGAGCATAACACAAATTTACAAATAAATCCTCACACCCTTTACTGTGCATCATCAAACATTTGTATATATTCCATACACATTAAATGGACCTTAAAGCAATTTAAAATAACACCACATAAACAATAATTGGTTAGTTAACACATGAAACCTTACTGGTACAAGACACACAAAAAAAACAATTTCCAAAAACACTCAATATAGACCTATTACATCATGCAAGATTGTTTGTCTATTAAACATGGAACTAAATAATACACACCTCTCTCTGCTCCCCAAGGGTGCAAACTTTTAAACTTGCTGTCTCCTGAGTTAGCTGCTGGCATTATGGTCTCTGGGCTAAACGGGACACAAATGTGGACATAATATAATACAACTAAACAACATTACAGAGAACAGCACCAGGAGTGCACAACCTGTGTTAACTTACATACGTCACTGAGCTTCTTGGTCAAGAGAAATCTGAACAGGAGAAACTGTTGATCAGTTATACAGGTTTCTGGGCTCACAACCTCAAACATGTTCACATGGCCTGTTTGTGAATAAATTATCTCTAGCAACCTCTTGTGGCCACTAACACAATATATGCTGTAGATATTAAAAACATCCAAAGCATTTCCCATTTTTTGCCATAATTTTACCACTTCGCCATGGCAACACTGTTTAAGATATCTAAAATCCCTTTGAATTTCGGAATCTTTAATGTCTTGGTATGATGCTCACCAAGTTTGGTGCCAATCACATGAAATCCCTGGGAAGAGTATTTACAAGTTCATGGCATGTGTTTTCCAGAAAATCCAACATGGCCGACTTTCTGTTGGGCAGACCTAAGGGGTGCCAGGGTAAAAATTGTTTGTCAAGTTCGCGGATGGAAGGAACCCAGATAGCGATACTTAAACTATTAATTAGCAAACTAAACAAACCAACTTAGGAAACCCAATAAAACAAACAAGCCACACAAAGGGCGACCAAGAACTAAACAGAACCAGATTAGTTAAGTAAAGGAAATAAAAATGCACAAAGTCAAGATCAAAGTAAACAATGATCAAAGATGATGAACTATAAATGACAACAATTAAACAAAGAATACAACCAGTAGAAAAATAAAGACTAGACTCCGACTCAAACCATAACCAAACTAAGACGAGAAGAGTCGGAGTCTAAGCCCCGCGCCCTGACACGTAACATAGACTGTGTCAGCATCCTGGCAAAACGCGATCTTTAAGACTGGCAGCAGCCAGGATCCTGACATTGTTAGGATCAACATGACCATTACACGTATCAAGTTTCGCACAGGTGTGTATGTATGTATGTATAATATATGCACCATCTTTTTGTGCCCCATACCAGGGTGTGCTACAGAGCCCCCCTGCCCCATCTAATCACTCTTTGTCTATTGAATCTGATTTAGATTTTAGTTATGAGCCCTTGCTCTTTTTCTTTCTTTCTGTCATTAAATATTTTCTGTACCCCGAAACATGATTAAGAAACGGCAACCTTTGTCATGGGCCCCACATCTGCTTGGAACGGCCATGATCTGTATAAATGTGAGTATTCTTGTGTCTTGCACAGATCCAGGTCTTTTTGCTTGTATGTTGGTGCTTTGACACATTAAGTTGACTAAAGAGAAGAGTTGGCTGCAGATGACAGACTAAAAAGAAATTTTAGTCTGTCAACTGCATTTTACTTACTGATTTGCTTCCTATTTGCTTAATATGTAGCTCAGTGCTTTCCTGTAGCTCAGTGGTTAGAGCATGGCGTTAACAATGCCTTCTATCTGAAATTTTATGGTTAATATTAGTTACTCATCACAATTTATATTTTATGTTTGCATAATCGCCTTCATTGGGATCTCTATGGGGCCTTGATAGGAATGTGGGTGCAGTCTATGGCACCAAGAGAAGTCTGTGGGACATATAAGAAATGTTTGATCATGAATGATCATGACTGGCATGATCATGATTGCATGATCTACAATAAAATTTATAATAATCATTTGTGAATAAATTTAGTGTTACAGGCTGGGGTCTCATGGAACTTATACCACAAATACAACAAAACCCCCAAGAAATGCTTCTTGGAAATGCTTCTTGGCAGATAGACACTGTATGTTCTCTAAAAGCATGACTCAAACAAGTGTTGCAATAACTACTAAGACGTGAGACAAAACACCTAAGACTATGAGTCATCAGGACCAGAAAAAAGAACAGTATACAATACTTATACTTACACATATTTAAAATACACACAACACATTTACACTGGTAAATAAGCACAATATATGCAAAGAATTACACAAATATGGCCATAATTAATGTATGATAAGGCAGCTGGCTGGAGTAAGGTATTATTCATCAAACTAGATAGTAAGGTTTGAAAACAAACTTTATGTTGGCTGACAAAGCCTGGGCCAAAAAGTGTTTAATGGTTTCAAATCCTTTGGGGGGGGCGGGGCGGGTGGTTAACGGTTAACCTTTTTAGCGGTTAACCTGTGTTTGATCATTGGAATGTTTATCGTTTATGCTTGTTTGCTGCCTGTTTGGTTTTTTTGTCTCTTTTGTTAAGAGAAAGATGCAGGGGAGTAATAGTGATGCTTTGCCTTGCAAACACCACTAAGGGTGTACTCACACTAGGCAATTCGAACCGTGCCCGAGTGCATTTGACTACCAAAGCGCGGTTCGTTTGACTAGTATGAGTGCTCCGAACCGTGCCCGGGCGCGGCTCGTTTAGCCGTCCCTGGCCCACTTGGAAGAGGTGGGCCAGAGCACGGTTCAGTTGGACTCGGGCACGGTTCGCATGTAGTGTGAGCGCTAACCGTGCTAGAGCACGGAACAGGACGCGTGATGTCACGTTTTTGCGACGATTCAGTGAAAATGTTCGTGCCACAAAGGCGATAGATCTGTTTAACAACGGGCTGTGAGAGGGCTGTGGACCACCGCGGACCAAACGAATCAAAATTATCCACAAAGTAAACAGAGCGATGGACTCCATTGCGTTCAGCGAGAGCGCCGCTCTTCATGTTTATCCCGAAACCGTCGCACCATAATGAAGTAGGCGTGCTCGTAAGCGTGACGTAAGCGTGCTCCGGCACGAATGCTGAAACCCTATGTGAGTGCAGGCC